>WNWK01027706.1:0-26044 GCA_009830355.1 Cherax destructor | reverse complement strand
ATTCAGGTAAATCTGACAACAGCGAGAGTACGATGCATGCGCCTCATGACAGTTAAGGCAAGAGGAGATAGATTACCAGAAGGACTGGCATGGTCGTCGGCACCACAGACTGGGCATTCGGCCATGGACCTGCAATATTTCGCTGGATGACCAAAACGCCAGCAGTTTCTACACTGTTGTGGTGTAGGGGTCACCTTTCGAACTTGTAAACGTTGACCTGCAATGTAGACCGAAGGTGGAAGTTCACGGCTGTCAAATGTTAAACGAGCTATATTGCAAGGATAACGTCTTCGCTTATTGGTAGGAAGGACAAAAGTTTCAACTTTAAGGATAGGGAGTTCTTGGAGCTCAAGCTGCTCCAAAATGTCATCACCACATGTCTGGAAATTCCGTTGGACAATGGTGGGGTAAAATGACAGTACCACTACAAGAATTGAGAGAATGATGCTTGTCAATAGTGATAGGAATAGTATCTATGGTCGTTAAAAGGGAAAGATCGTGAGCTTGGCCAGCATTCTGGACCATGATGATGCGAGTGCCACTCTTGAGAGCATGAAATGAGATATCTTTACCTACATGGCGTAGGAGAGCTTTACCAATACTATGATCGAAAAGATTGGTATTAGGAGAGGTCGGTCGTAGAATAGTGTGAAGCAAAGTGTTTAAGGGGAGTGCGTGACGTGCTGTTCGTTTCTGAAATGAATGAGAAGAAAGTGTCGAATCATCATGTAAGGGTCTTGGTCGTTTGGATGTGGGACTGGAGGTGGTCCGACGTGTAACGGGCGAACAATCCGAAAATTGCCGCACCGTTGAGGGAGAAGCCGGAATCAAGGTCAGAGAAGAGCGAAGGTCAGACGTGTCAAAAGGGGCGGTCGGAACCCCGGTACCTGAAGCAGGTGACGAACTGGCACCAACAAGAGGTACAAGGGTATCAGAGGTGTCCGAAGAGTTGTCCATTAGAGAGGTAGGGTCAATACTGGGTGCAGTATCAAGAAAGGGCCCGGGGGTAGGATCATGGATTAGGGCATCCATGGTTAGGTTACTTCTTTCTTTTTATTTTTATGAAAAAAAGAAAGAAAATAAAATAAAAATAAAAAAAAGAATAAAAAAAGGGGGAACGTGGAGGAATAGCTCCTAGGAGGAATGAAAGGGCGAATCCCCGCGACCCAAGAGGCCTCAACACTGCAAGTAGTGCAGATGCTGCATGGAACCCGTTCCATACCCTACCCTTCATGCCAGTAAACCAGCAATCCGGGATAACAACCTCACATCCACCGAGCCACCTCGGCGGACAAAAGAGAGGGCAGTCGGATACCCGCCACAAAGCAGATACACCCGTCGCCCGAAAGATACCCAGAGATACCGGAGAGAGATTCCACGGCAAACTACACCACCGCCAAGAACCTCAACGGAATGGGATGGACCATGGTACCCTTTCCCCTACCTAGGAACTAGAATGCCTGTGGAGGGAAGCTCCAAGGGTAAAAATGGGAAGGGAATAAGGGAGGGATGAGGAAGAGGAGGAGGAAAGGGAAAAGGGTGGATGGGGAAGATGGGAAAGGGAAGGGGGGATTGGGGGGTAATTAGGTTCGGTCTGAGGAAGAAGACCAAGGGGTCCGATTCCTCAGACCGGTAGCCTCTTTACCACGACAAGGAGCCCCCCTTAAAGAGGAATTCTGTGTAATAACTTGAAAAATGCATCTTCCGGTCAACTTTAAATTTTAGTATTGTGTGTTTCCTCAAAGAAAACAATCTCTCGGTGTTAGGTTGTGTAAGCTTTCATGTGCCAGTTTCATTAATCAAATTGAATTCTGTGAAATAACTGGAGCATGTCTTTTATGATCAGAAATAAGTCACATGTTTGACTTTATTTCGTTATCCTATTTAAATCAAATTAATGTTTTTTTATGTGCCTGTAACATCGGTGTCCTCAAGACATTGTAAAAATGTGTACATTATATACAATAAGGATACTTCAAGCTCACTTGCTGTACCTACTTTCTTAAAAGTGCCCAGTTTTACTTGGAGAAGAGTTTGTAATAAAATATTGCTTTTAATGTGATAAATTCTGAGCGTCGCATCTAATTAGATTCAATTCTTCCAAACTGATACCTCAATAATGCAATTTCTGAGCTGCTGCTAGTTTAATGGGCTTGTGTATTTTAGTATATTGGTATTTTTGGCCCTTTTAAAAGGTCTGAATTTGATCTTGGCTGTATAACATTACAAAATTACCATTTTCATTAAAGACATTTGAATATTAGTTTTCTTATGATGGCTAGTGAATGATACTTCTGATTCCCTTGAAATATTCTACGCTAATATTGAACTTTTATCACCTTATGCTTCACTCTGCACAATACCATTGAAGCATTGGGGACCGGGGTTATGGAATATAGGGATACCTTAATAGGATCGTGCAGATACAGAAATATATCCAGATTTCTTTTTTATTCCTCCGGTTTACCGATTGTATCGTGCTCCTTTGCAGATGACACCCAAATTTCCATGACAGTGACCTCCATCGAAGACACCGCAAGACTCCAAGCGGACATAAACCAAATCTTCAAATGGGCCACTCAAAACATTATGAAGTTCAACGAAGAGAAATTTCAACTACTCAGATATGGAAAACTTATAGAAATTAAAACATTATCAGGGTATACAACAAATCCTAACCATACAATAGAGCGAAAAAGTAATGTGAAGTACCTGGAAATCATAATGTCAGATGATCTCACCTTCAAAGACCACAACAGTGTATCTACCGCATCTGCTTGAAAAATGATAGGATGAATAAAGAGAACCTTCAAAACTAGGGACGCCAAGCCCATGATAAGTCTCTTCAAATCGCTTGTTCTTCTAAGCTGGAATACTGCTGTGCACTAACTGACCCCTTCAAGGCAGGCAAAACTGCTGACCTGGATAGTGTACAAAGAACTCTCACGGCACACAAGTTCGATAAAGCACCTAAATTACTGGGAACGGTTGAACTCCCTTGATTTGTATTCCCTGGAATGCAGGCGAGAAAGATAGATGATAATATATACTTGGAAAATCATAGAGGGATTGGTACCAAACTTGCACACGAAAATCACTCCCTATGAAAGCAAAAGACACGGCAGGATATGCAACATTCCCCCAATGAAAAAGAGGGGCGCAACCAGTACACAGAGACAACACAGCAAGTATCAGGGGCCCAAGACTGTTCAACTACCTCCCAGCATACATAAGGGGGATTTCCGATAGATCCCTGGCTGTCTTCAAGAAGGCACTGGACAGGCACCTAAAGTCAGTACCTGACCAGCCGGGTTGTAGTTCGTAAGTCAGTTTGAGTGTGGCCAGCAGTAAAGCCTGGTTGATCAGACCCTTATCCATCACAGGCCTGGTCTCAGACCGAGGCCGTTGGGGCGTTGACCCACGAAACCCTCTCTAGGTATACTCCAGGCATCCAATCGGCTTCCAAATTTCTACGATTGTTCTCGGTCATGAGAAGCAGATTCGTGGAACAAATGGCATATGTAGGCCCTGTTCTCAAAGATGTTGAACCTATTCCCAGCATCCTGGAATGGCTGGGATTAGTTCTAATACTCTCTGTGGAAAATATTGGGTATTTTCCCGAAAGGTTATACTCGATAACCTTTCCAATGTGAGTATTCTTAATGTGTAACTGTTGGTACACATAATACGTAGGAATGAAGAACGAACCAACACACACGTCTTGACGCATGCGTAGTTAGACCCAGGGGGGTCAAACGGGGGGTCAAGAGCGTGGGTACGCTGAGCTGGGTCAAGTGGGCAGAGGGAGAGAGGGGCAGTCACGTGTGGATATCGATAGGCTCCGGAGGTCGTGGGTGAAATGGAGACGGGAATTTGGCGTGTGAAATGACCAAAACGCGAGTAGTGGTTTCACTTCGTAATTAGAAAGTGTGGTAACTGCGCTCCGTGCATAACGTGGGACATTAAGTCCGGGAATCACCACAACGGAGGGGTAAATTGTCAAAACTATGAGTGATACAACGCAGACGCGGGTAGTCATTGTCTAGGAACCTCGGCGTGGTAACCACATTATAAGTGACGTGACTATCTGGCTGAATACGGTCGCAAACCCTGATTCTGGTGCGAATTATAGTCGGTGACCATTGTGGGAAGTTAAGTCCAGTGAATCAGAGGTGGATCGGGTGGCATCAAGTGAAGAGACGCCATCCGGAACTCTGAATTTCGGTATAGAGACGATGAAAGTGTATAAACTAGTGGGATATTAAACCATAGTGTGTATAGTGGTTAAAGTTATATGAATAAACTGTAAGAAAGGGAAATAGCGAGAGGATACGAATCGCTACTCCCGATCAACCGCATGTTACTTAAACCGTCCTGTCCCGTGGACGGCAGAGGGATCAAGGGAATGAATCTTCTCTTGACTCATCAGGACAACCACCAACATCACCGGCTTGCCGAGATAATTTCTCCCGGGCAAGACCACGAGATCTATCGAAGCATAACGACAAGAATGTTGCTTCCCCACCGTAAGTATTCATGTTATCTTAGCTACCGTCTGACCAGTAGGTATGTTGGGATAATGTAGGTCTGCGGTGGGAATGATAATGATCTTCCAGTGAACATCAATGGCACGGATAAAGGGTGAGTGATATTAACAAATTGTACTCTCTCCTCCTGCTCCCCAATCAGTCAGATATTAACCCATACAGTCCACTAAAATTAACAATACCGTAACTATTGGTGTTACCCATTCTTATTAAACTGGTCTAGAGCGAAAGGGGTTTAGAGGTGTGAAATTATCGAAGGGAGTCATTGCAGCGACCAGGGTGACTCTAGTTTCTCACACGCCTAACGGGGGTAACCGCGGTAAAATTATATTGGCGGTCATCTCCCCGGGAGATTATTTGTCGTAAGTGGCGGTGAAGCCCAGGCAGGTAATCTCTTAATTCCCCACACCCTCAGTAACTTCAAATGTTCAACAAAGGTGCCTCCCAATTCGACGACAGCAGAGTGAAACTCAAGTATATATGCGCAGATTTGACTATTTTTGGAACATTTCTCATCATATTTCGTTTTGTTCTCTATTATCGTTCATAACTAGAAATCCCCTTTGTCGATCAGTTTCAAATTTTCAACGCTGATGCACTGTATTTAGAGCAAGATTCACAGAACTATTAACATGAATTTGTGCCCTTGGTGCAATGTTACAGTGCCCTTGCCAGATTTCGTTTCCGCATAACTGGAGAAAATCTGTTATCGGCTTCAAAATTTCAATTTGTGTATTTTCCTAAGAAGAATGATGTGTGTGGGTGCCATTTTTACAATTTTTATTTTGAAATAGTACAGTATGTCTTTTTTCAGTATTGCATTATTTGCCTTTATGCTGGTGAGAGACTCTTGATCCAAGGAGCTGGACTTATCCTTCCCTTGCTTGAATCAAGCACTGTACGAGTATAACATCTACAGGTTTAGCGTTTTTTCCCTAATTAAAACACAACTATTGAGAACAGCAGCAATCTTTAGTGGGTAATCCATCTAACGAAAGGAATAAAATGTTTCTTGTCTTTTGGCACATTTTGCTGAATTCACTGCATAACTAAAGAACTCTTCTTCTGGTCGGCTTTAAACTTTTAATGCTGATATGTTTCCCCCAACTGAAGCTTTGCTTCGATTTTAGGTTTTGTGAGTTTTAATATGCCAATTTTATTAATCAAATTTAAGTGAAATGGCTGGAGAATATTGCTTCTGATTAGAAATAAATCATAGGTTAAATCTACATAATACTTATTTAATAAAGAAATCTGTGGCCTGTGTTGGTCCCAGTTTACTTTTTTACAGAAAATATTGGTAAAATTAAAATCCTGATTTTTATGCAATAATTTCTGAGTGCCTCATCTTATTGCTGATTTATTTTAGTACAGTGGTCGCTCTGAGGTAAGAGAATTCTTTTTTAGTTTAGCTTCAACCCTGGTGTTCCTTAGAAGAAGGTTTGAACTGAAAAAAGGGCAATTTTAAAAAAAATAAGGTGTGTGTGTCCATGTGATAACTTGTGCACACCAAATTTGATTTACTTCAACTCTTCAACGCTAATACCTGTAAAAGGACACAAATGCAACTAATGTGACATTTTATTGTGGCAACGTTTCGCTCTCCAGGAGCTTTATCAAGCCGTTACGGCTTTACAAAGCTCCTGGAGAGCGAAACGTTACCACAATAAAATGTCACATTAGTTGCATTTGTGTCCTTTTACTTAACATATTGTCGGTAATTCTACCAATATTAATACAACGCTAATACTTGACGTGCAGGGGGCTGGGGTTATGAAATAAGAGGATATCTTTCTTGGATCTTGAAGCTACCAAAAATACATCTTGTTACTGAGACTTTTAGTATCTTAAAAATACAAACTTCATTTTGAAAGAAATATCATGAACAAATACAATGCTTTATTTTGAATGAAACATAAAAAAGTGATGGTACAAGAGCTAAGACTCGACTATTACAAGGTTATGCTTGAACACAACAGTATAACGAAGGAGGAGGGTTAAGCAAAGTTTGAAAGTTGTAACACTAACGTGTGGAGAGTTGCAAGCAAGTTTGTAAAGTTGTAACACTAATAACGTGAGGGGAGGGAGGGTTGCAAGCGTTGTGTTGAACACTAATAAGGGAGGAGGAGGTTGCGCTAAGTTTGTAATAAACTCGCAGAGAGAAGCAGTCTAATGTGGTTTTATTAACAATATATACGTCTAAGTGACTGAACCATCAGCTGCTGTAAACCAGCCTAACAAACTATTTTGTAACCAGAATGATTGTCACTGTCTCATTGCAACTGGACGCTATAGACTCCAGAAATTTCAGAGAATACTTTCATAAATGTTCAAGAAATATCGAGACATTTTATTCATAGTGACAAATTACTAAACACTGTTCCAAATTATCCCAGCTTCGTCTTCTGCAGCTCATTAACACACAATTTTGCCTAAACAATAGAATGTAAGAGGTCTTGTTACTGGACGCATTATGTCCATCTGCATTTTTAACTAACCTCCATTCTAAAAATTTCTAATCAGATAAAGGTTTCAAGTGACCGAAAGAGACATAGAAGTACCTCAGTCAAAGGTAAAGAGGAAATGACTAACACGGAGTCCTCTATACCGGCAAACATAAACGGGTAAAGCACATAATAAACAGTAAAGAAAACTCACGTCGTCGGGGAGGCAAGATGAGAGGAGAGGCTGGTACATCAATGGTCCTCTCACCATCAGCAGCATCGGTAGTCTTCTCAACTGTGGTGTCGGTGACATTGTCAACACTTTCTCCCGTCAAGCTCCCGCTCATGTCTGGGGAAGGAGGGAAGGAACCCGAGAGGGAGGATGAGGTAGAGCTCCTAACGATCTTGTTCTTCCTAAGTGTCTCGCGAGTCCAACTGGTGTCGCAGATGGGGGACATTCCTGGGGAAGGATGAGGAAGGCAAGGTAAAGACACGTCTAACTGAAGGTTTAGTTTACGGAAAGTTAGAGAAATCTGATATGTTCGTTCGTTCTCTCTCTGTCTCTCTCTCTCTCTCTGTCTCTCTCTCTCTCTCTGTTTCTGCCTGTTGACTACTTAATGAATCATTTTACTGAAAGTTTTATCCAAATAAAATTTTTCTGGGCATTTGTTATATGGAGACTACGTAAACCTTTCATTTTTTAACCTTATTTAAATTTTGTAATGCTGTAGTAAATAAAAATTAATTTGTTACTTTAATAAGAAAATTGTATCTTAAATTACTGAACCAGCGATTGACATTCATAGTTCAGAAGAAAGATGAGGCTTATAAAATTAAAGAGCCAGCTGTATAACAACCATCGTTTAAAACTATCCATCAACATTAAGCAATGAGATGTTCGAACATTAGGGATTTAACAGTCAAAATACCTTACAGGACATCTATAAAGATTTATGCAATAAATATTTCTGATCCTCAGTATTCCTTACAAAACATATGTAACTATATATTTACCTAAATATCCTCTAATGAAAGCAGCTGGAGTCAAATGAAAAACTATTAGAAATTCAACTGAATAACATTACCGTACTCACTCTACTGGTCTACTGCAACAGGTGGGCCACTCAGGGCTAGGAGGCGCCAGTGTTGGTGGTGACTACTCAGGGCTAGGAGGCGCCAGTGTTGGTGGTGACTAGTGGTGAGCTCTACTCTACACCACTCCTCGTGTGCTTTACGCACAACTAGAGGAGATAAGATGGACTGAGGGGAAAGGTAAACTAGCAGGTAGCTTGAGCAATTAATAACGTTATGTTTCTTCTTAAGTCTGTTTGCTAAGAACAACTCTGATATGTTTTAACTCTCCTATTTAAAATATATTTTAATTTTGCTTTTAATAAGAAAAAAATAACCTAGTCATTGCAGTACTATTAAAAAAAAATGCTGGAAATGTTGGAAAACTCTATCCAATGAAAAAATTATCCCGATGTTTGTGGTAGGTCTTTAATAAATTAAAGTACAAGAAGTGAAAGTAGACCAAAATTAAAAATTCGTTAAGCATTTTTCTTCTCCCTTCAAAAAAAAATCATGTATCAATATGGCGACACACACACAATCATCATTTGCTCCCAATAACTGCAATACTATTTGAACAGATTCTACATTAAATTAATTATAAGTATGAAAGCTTTAAGCAAAAGGGAAAATACACAGAGAAGTGTTAAACTGTAACAAAACATTCATGATTTTCAATGGAGGATTGGCTATAACCTAATGCACTTGACAATGAATCTTAAAATAGAAGCTGATTAAGAAAAATTTGAAAGTTGAGCAGATCAAGATATACGGTAGAAGTATTTATCTCTCTGGGTCTACCATGACTTAAAAATTCTTAAAATATTCTTCTCACTTGAAATTTTCTTTCTTTCTCACTTCAATGTTATCATCTTATACAGTGTTAGATTTTTATTATATGCATTCTAGAAAATAAACGTGAGGGGGGGGGAGAGGATGGGAGAAATATAAACTAGCAGCAAAATGATATGCCGTAGCGGTAAAGAAACCAAAAATTTATTTTATTATAAACAGAGTATGAATTTAGAAGAGCCAGGGACGGGAAGGGGGGAGGGGTAATGGAATAAAGGATCCTAAACCATGAAAATATTGCAAAGTCGAAAAAAGAAAAAAAATAGTGTTACCAGTTAAAGGATAGAGCAAATATTTACTGACAGGCCAAATGTTGGGAGGTTAAATCTGTTTCTCTGGAACACAGGACTCTCTTCCAGGTGCCATCTAAACATTTGCTAAGGTTGAGTGGTTTTGGAAACTTTGCGTTAGCCAACTAGAGGAATAGCTAGTAAACTATTAAAGCTTTAATTAAACTTAAAGATCTTTTTTTTTTTTAATTTTAACGATGAGTTATCTATATAATTATACACAAACTGAACTTTTCCATATACCACTTACCGGTTGCTCTCTTCCATTCATAGATTTGTATGTCCTCCTGAGAGAGGAGTCCTAAGCGGAGGTTTTCGTTCATGTTGTGCTCCAACAAGTAGTTTTCAATGTCTTGAGGCTTCCATGAAGCATACTTGCGCTGGGGAGGCATGGGCGCTGAACGTTTCTGGTAGGACGATTCGGGGGTCGTTGGCATCAGCTCGTCGCTAACTTTCACGACAGGGATCTCCCTGTTATCGTGAACACTGATTCTGCCATCTTTCTTTGCCTCGTAGAGCGCAACATCTTCATCATTTAGGAGGCCAAGTTGCACAGGTTCCTGACTGTTCTTCAGAAGGTAACCCTCGATGGTTCCCAATGTCCAGCTTTCATTTTTTGGGATGTTACCTTCAGACGACTTGGGCTTGCTTTTATTTTTACCTTTTGTTCCAAACGACAGGATATTACACAGATGGAAAGGACTTGTCCCTTTCTTTTCCTCCTCTTCCTTACTTTGGTCTGATTTATTTTGCGTGCTTTTATTGAAATTAAGAGAGAATTTACTGTCTTTCTTCTCCACTTGTGTGTGTTCTGCAAAATGAATGGGGGAATCATCATCATCAACGCTCTCAAACGTGAAGTCAACACTTTCCTTTCTCTTTTCAGTCTCTCTTGTTTTATCATCACCATAGAAATTTTCTTGCGTCACAAAACTTCTGAGACTTTTGATGTCATCACTGAGGAAGCCATCAAGAGTCTCTCGGCTGAGGGTATTGTCACTTATGGCTGAGCTAACTTTACACACCTCTGTACTGTCCATGTTAGTCAGCAGTGAATTATTTACACTATCTTCTAGAGAGTCATTCAGTGTCGCAAGATTATCGTCATTGCTCACAGGAGGGCTTGACAATTTATCTTTAGAAATATCTTCATTGGACTCCGCACTGGAATTAAGTAGCTCATCAATTGCTTTACCCTTCATTTTCATGAGTTCCTTGAAAGAATTAAACGGCTGATTTGAGCAGTTGTAAAGTGTTGATGGTTTTGGTTCCACCATTGCAGCTTCAAGAGTACTTAATGCAAGACTTTCCTCGGGGTCTAGGTCAAAGGAATGCCGCCGATGGAGAACGTCAAACCCTTGAGGGACACTATACTCATCGGAAGATGTGAGAGAAATTTCATGTTTTTCTCTAGTTCTATCTACACAAAAACTCATGTCTTCCTGAGAAGAATATAAACTATAAAGTGAATTGGATGAGTTAGGATGCCTCTTCTCACCATTCGGCAAGGTTTGTGGTTTTTGAACTATATCTATAGGCTCAGTAAACTGCTTAAAATTTACAAAATCTTTATTGCTCTTCGCAAATGAATTTAATGGACTCTCTCTGTTATCTGCACACGTATCTTCCTGAGGTTCCCGTATATGCTTTTGTGTTTTCTTTATTTTACCTCTAGTGTCCTTTGATTCTTTAGGCTCCGTCTCTTCCTCTTCACTGATTGTCTTTTCCTGATCTGGCGTCGTTATTCCACTGGTAAAGAAAGTTCGAGGGGAGGCTACTGGGACCCTGACAGGGCGCACACTCTTGTTTCCAGAATATTTTGGGGAGTAAGGTTTAGGTACAAGATTGGAGTTTCGAAGATCGGTCTGGTATACCGGGCGATACTGCTGCACTGACGATTCCAAGATCTCGGGTAGCAGCTTCCTCGGGGCTGGTGGGGAATTCTTAGGAGAAACCCTATAGTAATTCTTTCCTGATTTTCTTGGGATTTTTTTTGGCTGTAATTCTATTGAGGCATCTTCTAACGTCTTTTTTGGAGACTTTTTCGGTGATGGCAAAAGTTTACAAGTTTTTTTCTGTTCTCCCGCCGCCTTCACCTCCTCCAGAAGCTCATTGTCCATATCACGTTTTATTTTTAAGGCTACTTCCTCCACAGTGGTCCAACCTTGTTCTTCGGTGATATCATCAACATTAAAATGACTTTTGTACCGCCTCATAAAGTTGTAACTCAGGTCTTCTACAATGTCTTCATTGGAGACGACGTTGTAAACTTCCGATGCTCTTCTGGTGCAATTCTCGGAGTCCATAGCCATGACGATCTCGGTTTCTTCAGGTGTGGAGACGAGGATGGCTGGTGGGGCGGAGGCTGCCCTCTCTTCAGGACAGGGAAACGTGTAACTTTTCCCTAGCTTCATCAGCAACTTCTCAATGTAATTCTGAGTCTTCGTCACAAAGGCTGGTGGTGAGTTACCCAGATTCGTTCACACACCTCCACTAATTTATGGCGAATCCTGTAGAAAATTAAAGAAGGGGTCAGTAGTGTCAATGTGGAATGTTTAGAGGGCAGTGCAGAAGTTGTAAGTTAAACGAATACTTTAACTTGTCTAAAATCATATGACTAGGACAATGAGCCTTTTAACTTTTAAAATGTAGATACTCCTTATCCCCCTTCCCCTACCCATCCACACAGGTTAAGCCTGGAAGGAAACTGAGGGAGCTGAAGCAGAAAATGGAGCCGAGGAACGAAAGGGGTAAGGCGATGGGAACAGGAACAGCAATGGCTAGCGAGGGGACTGAAGGCGCTAAAAATACCTTTGCAGAAATGCTATCAGGCCATCTAGAGGAGCAGGAGATGGAAGGAACAGCAAAGGAAACGTAGATAAACGGTTCAGAGAAGCGACAGGATGGTGAATTAGACACTTGCGCAACACTTTGGGTATCTTTATTGAGGAAACGTTTCGCCAACCAGTGGCTTATATACTGTAGACAGGTGAAGCAGCAGTAGGAGGTGTCACCTTGGACAAATCTAAAGGTAGAGGTAGGTAATGCCTATAGGTTAGGTAAGGCGTAGAATTCCTGTATCAACATACCAAGATATTGCTGTGTCTGACAGAAATGTAGATAAATGGATCAGAGAACCGACAGAATGATGAATTAGACACTTGTTGAGGAAACGTTTCCACTATAAAGATACCTAAGTGTTGTTCAAGTGTCTAATTCATCAGCAAAGAAGATGATCAAATCGGATAGAGGTAACCGGAAGGCTTCAAGAGGCTGAAGGGAAGCCTTATGACGAAAGACAACAGATGGGGGAAACAGTTTAAAAATATCACATAACAGGCGAGGAGGACATGTACCGGATGACAAATTTATTTCAAAGACTTGAGAGGTATTCAAGGCAAACAAGCCGTAAAGTCAAATAGACCCCACAACAGAAATGGTAAGAAATAGGATCATACAGCAGAAACCAGGGTTAAGGGACTCAGGAAAATATCGCCAGGTGTGCTTCGACCATGACAGAAGAAGAAACTGAAGCAACTGAGACGGCACAAAGACGCCAGAGATTGGAATGAGAGACAGAGTAAACATTGAAACTCAGCCTCGGGGTGACGGCCTACAGAACCGTCTCTACCCCGAGCTTCCTTCTCAACCAAACAAAAACAAAACAAACCACACTCCACACCCATATTCCTTATTTCAGCACAAATACCATCCTCACACCAGCTCTCACAAAATTTCATCCCACTTTACATACCACCAACCTGCACAACCCCTCCTACCCATCTGACTCATGGGCAAAGACCAGGGATCCAAGAAACTACAAACCAAAATGCAGAAATGAAAAAGAAGCTGACGGTATGGTACACCAAAGCAGATGGAATAACAAATAAGAATTAGGAATTGCATGAACGAATCATGGAGGGATCCCCAGACATTATAGCACTCACAGAGACAAAGAATTAGACACGTGCAAGATCTGAGTGTCTTGTAGATATTTTGTCATCCAGTGACTATCAGTATGGTACATCGGCAGAGTCTGAAGAATTTAGAAATAAATGCAGACAGTAGAAGAGGTAATCAGCCCCTCAGCCTAGGAACAAATGATGAGCACTGTTACGCAGTGTGCTGCAGTAAAATATGTTATAAAAAACGCTCGATATATAATGTAATTTTCCGAATATTGTACTGAAACGAGACTGATATTATTCCTGGTCAGGGAGAGTGGCCAGGACAGGAGCAGATGAGGTGTTGGGCAGTTAGTACGAGACGGGTGGTGACGGGGTGAAGTCATGTTTGGGTGGTAGTGTAAGTAGGTAATTTTGGTAATTTTTTGTAGTGTATTTTATAATTTAGTTAGGGTGTAAATGCTCACATGTTTTTTAAGGCCCTAGTGTGTGCAAGGGCCTGTTTTGGAGAGTAACGTTTACTGTAGGCTAAGTAGCCTGCAGGAAGGAGGGGGTGTCATGGAGCTCCCTGTTCTTTATTCACTAGTAGCAGTTTGCTAGTAAACTGGAGTGTGGTGGTTTTTTGTAGTAGTTTATAAGTTGTATATAAGTTACTTATTATTGCATTATATATATTTTGTATAGGCGAGTTTTAATGTCCTTCCTAATTGTAATAATAATATTTAATATGAGTGCATGTTGGCTCTAGAGTAGCTGTGTTTTTTCAGTGTAATTTAAATGCCCCTAGACAGCAGATTGAGCAGCCATTTAGGAGCCAGGATCATTTTTTTAAGTTACGATATCGAAGTCGTAATAAGCACCATAGTCTTGAAAATCTGAAGCATTCTTCAGTTATTACACTGAATCCAAGAATTACAAGTTTATTAAGATGTTGGTAAGTTTGAGAAATTTGCCTGAATATACAATAAACCCCCAAAAGTTTCGTCCATTTCCATGATCCTCAGAAGAGGCAAACTCTGCTTATGTAATGAACAATTACAGAAAACTATTTCAAAATATAATTAGCAAAAAATAATTAATATAACTAGGATACATCAATGTTGAAAAAATAAAGCCGAACTGAATATGGTTTCTAGAGTTATCGCACAAGAACCATAATCGGGAATGGTCTTCATTTATACTTCACCTATATCGAATATTTGAGGCAAATGCACTGTTGTTAGCAATATAACTATCTATGGCATAATACTGCAGAAAATACTGTATTTACGGACTCGCTAAACTCATGAAATTTTAGAAAACGCAGTGAAGAATCGAGTTTTCAATAATTCTGTTTTTCTCAATTATATCTTAACATTTTCTACAATTATAGAACAAAATATAAATTGTTAAATGACAATATAACTTGGGTCTATAGAAACACACAGCTAAACTTCTGGGATCTTGATACAAACGATTCTTCAACATTTGTCCAGACCTTTGACAGACTACTTCGACTGTGATGATACCACTATGACCCGCCTCTCCTGCTTCATCTCACCTGCACAGTATATGCAATTCATTTGCCTTATGTTATTACTTTAAGAGATACTGACACATCGACTCGGCCGAGACTGATTACTAAACTCCTCTATTACTACTTTCTTGTATTGACTGATGAAGCACTTGTGGCGAAACGTTTCTAATAAGATACCAATGTTGCATATGGTAATTTAACAACTTGTCGTCTCGAACCATTCATCTACAAATATAAATGACAAATTGGCTCCAACACCGCTAAACTCAATACAAAAATGCTTTCTACTTGGTTTATTGTTTGAAACCAAACAAAAGAGATTTCCTCGTTATTATTCGGAAACATTTATGTAATAAAAATAGCAAATCACTACTAACACAGCTCAAAATGAATACCAGACTTACCTATCGTAAAGTCCACCAAAACTAACGGTTTAGAGATTATCAAAAAAGGCCTCCAGTAATTCGTAACAATCCAGCAATTCTAAATATTGTTTAAAATTTCAGAAAAAATCAAATTTGCATCATTCTTGCTTTTGAATATATCAGCTTAGTTATTGAACGGATATCAATGTTAAAATTTGTTTAATAAAATTGGCAAATTGAGAGTAATGAAACCTCTGAACCTTGTATTGAACGAAACACACTGAAGCCGATCAGAAGAGGTATTTTGCAGTTAGAATAGATGTATTCTCGGCAATAAGTTTTTAAAAATTTTCGTATGTGGAAAAATTAGCACGTACAGAAAAACAGAGTAGTATTCTACCTGAGAATCAGGTATCCGGCGGTCTGTACCAGGCCCATGACAGAGCGATCAACCAGGTGTATGCTGGCGCACAGCCCAACGTTACTAGATATCGAATGAGTTCGAAAAAGTTACTCTAAAGTTATATTTTACATGAATTAGAGGGGAAAATTTTTTACACAATGCATAAAATTGGCAGAATGTTGCCTACAAACTCCAGAAACAATCCCAGTACAAATTTAAAGTGGCTTAGGATAGACTAAATTACCCCACTGAAATGAAACTTCAGGAATGGGTTATATAACTCCGATCATAAGGCACCTGGATGTACCAATACTTGTATAGTAAACCAGCCTATCGGATGTGGCGTTCCCAAGTTATAGAAGCAAGTTTGGATGAAGAAAAAATGTAAATTAAAAAAACAATCAGGCAACAACTTAAAGGTATCACTTTGGGAATAACAAATATAGGACTTCACCTCAATGAATCTTTTATCACTACTTTTCGGCACTGTATCTCCAGTTTGCACAAAATTAAAAAAATATGCCACACCCTATACAATTCAGGCTTTATCAGGCATCCCCGAAGTGGAACATGAGTTTCTTGATTTTTTTTTGCTTGTTTAACACCATGTGTCTTATGCAAAAGTACACACTGCTACCGTAAATGACGTTGATCTAAAGTAGTTGCTTTGGATCTGTAACAAGGACCTGGATAGGATTCAGGAAAGTACTAAAAAGGTGATGAGTAGAAGTAGTAAGGAGGACACAGGACTTCTGTAGGAAAAAAACCAATTTCAGGAATTGTGAGCAAGGAAACTCATGGTGACTTTCACAGAGCGGAAATATGCAGAGCATCCATTAATAACAATGTTCAAAATAAACAAATTCCAGCAGATGACTCGGATATTAATTCAGACTCACTGGACGAGGTACATGAAACAAGATCAGCCCCCCTCCCCCAAAACCTCCAGCCCTAGGACAGATTCGGTCACAGACCTAACTGCAGACTCCATTACAGATTCTGCTACATTACCACAAACACCATTTACAGATTTAGTAGCTTGTACGCAGTAAAACAGGGCCATGAAAAAAAATGTGCCAGCACTGTACCTGAGGAATCTGAACATATGGACCAACTGGAAAAATTATTATTATAATCAAAAGAAGCGCTAAACCAACCAACTGGAAAAAGATCTTGTATGTGTTAATATGAACACCTAAAGGAATGCTGTATTCTCTTGAATAAAGAGTATGTTATTCCAAGCCCTGCACATACTTAAATGTGCATTAACAAGGTATAAGGCAATACAAATGTACGTGGAAGAAAGAAATTACCAACATAGAGGCAGCAATGATTTTTAGCGACAGAAAAAAAAAATGGCAAGAAATGGTTAGAATATATCACCTAGGAACCATCCAAGACTGAAAACGAAACCCCTGGCTCACCAGAGCCGTTGATGTTGAAGCCTACATAAAAAAAAAAAGAAATCTCAGTGACAGAAAACATAACCTCATTTGTTTTAGCAAACATTCAGGATGTTAAGACGAGTAACAACAAATTACTGTTCGACTGTAATCTCACCGAGTCGAATGCAATGTTTGCTGCCTTTTCAGAAATCCAAGTAGAAGACTACTTTGACTACGAAATATGGATTCTTGGTAACAACGTACTGAGAGGCCACAGAAAAAAAACAGACTAGGGAAAGGTTGGTCTGTATATTAGAGAGTAGTTCATATGCACCGAATCACAGTATTTAATACCACGAATTTTCTGGTCGATGCTTTGGTGGTTAAAATTGTAAATCTAAATTAGGTTATTCCAGCTGTATATAAACCACTAGATGCAACTTCCCAGCAGTTCAAAGATCAACAATTGAAAACTGAGTTCTGTTTCGAAGACCTAACAAACAAGACACCATCCAATGGCTTTAACAGGGGGGGAGGAGCATTTTTGAGCTTTTTTTTTTATTTTGCAAATATTTCATTGGGAATATTGTCTTTGAATTAAGCAGCATTTGAAACAGACACTGAGTTTTTAGTGACGTTTTACCTTAGTTATATAGAAAAAAAAAATGCCCTGTTTGATAGAGCTTATGGCAATCCCTCCTCTACAAAATTATTACGACATACAATATTCTAATTTAGATCAGATGAAAGAGGAAGAGTTAGGATATAGAACTACAGTTCATCTTGAGCTTCCTCTCAATAGATTGCATTATATAAATTATTGAAATCCTTTTTTTTTTTTTTTTATTTATTTGGGAAAAGAAAAATCACTATCAAGAAAAAGTAAAACATATCGCAAAATTGCTCTCTAGTTCGATAGAACCATCACTCCTCTATACCCCTGCGAAAGAATCATGATGCTATGATAAATACTCTTTGCATAATCGGGATTACAATGTCAATAACTTACTCCTGAGATATTGGCACTTACAAAGCTTCGGAAGTGGTTCGCCACATATTCAGAGCAGTGCATCCCACCATACTTATCGACGGCTGCAAGGCCACTGAGGTGTCTGCGCAGCTCTACACACACCACTCCTCACAGAAGTTGCCATGTAGTGTATTTAAAATGAAACAATCATAAAAACGCAATTTTAGGGTAAAAAAAAAAAAACTGGCTAATCAGCAACACATCTTTTGCTGACACAAAAAAAATACTTTTTAGTATAAACATACTTAGAAATATGATAGAAATAAGCAGATTGCATCAACTTGTTGCCAGAATGATGCACTATTTTTGGTAAGAAAAAATATTTTTCCATAAGTTTTCAATTTTAATTTTTATATATCGAAAATGCTCCTCCCCCCCCTTAACAATACGAATTCAAGGACATAATTGGAAGACAGTAGAACAATATACAAAAGATGAGGTAATCAGTCCCTCAGCCTTGGAGTTAGTGTGAAGATCACCGTAGTCGTGAAGAAACTGGAGCACAGGCAAGGAGGCTGGAGCTTATATTCTGTCGTCAGGTGGTAAGGGACGGGTAGCAGACGAAGACATTGTCACTGGTAGGCAGGATTCCCCAGTGGAAGTAGGTCATACCCGAGGGACGAGTTAGTAATATTTGTAATAGTAGTAGTAGTAGCAGTGAGGCAGGTTGAGTAGATGTCCTCTGAACCAAGCTTCCATGATGTTGCAGTGTTTGACAAGTTGAAAATTAGACATGTGCAACATCTGGGTATCTTTATTGTAGACGTTTCAACATCCAGTTACTTTATCAATACAAATTCAAGGACATAATTTGTATTGATAAAGCCACTGGATGGCGAAACGTCTACAATAAAGATACCCAGATGTCGCACATGTGGCTAATTTTCATCTTGTCGGTAATGTATATATACCATTCATGTACAAGTCCCAGTATGACTCAGTTTTCAGTGAGCCACTAATAGGTTTAAAAGATTGACGACCCCAATGAATTCTTCATGAACAAGATAAAAGGTTGCATTCGTCTCCCTAATGGAGATAAATGGCATAACATACCTGCGCGATAGAACACTAGGCACAAATGCAGTTTAATGCGATCCTTTACTGAGTACGATGCGCTCACACAGTGGGCTTTATCAAGTCACAAACAGATTTGCCTGGGCAAAATTACACGAGTATATACAGGGCAGAGAAACAGGTGGAGAATGTTGGGAAATTTGATTTTTCAATTGTCTATCTAATGTCGGCTATAACTAACCCCACATGACTCAGTAGAAGCCATTAATTGCATGCCCATGCACTTTGCCCCAGTCCCAGATTTGTGGAACTCGATATTAACCAAGAAATGCAAGAAACTCTTATCACGTGCCTTAAATATTCTATGGAGAAGAAGCTCAGACACGGGAGTCACCCCACAGTTATTGAAAACCACTGATATTGTCCCACTTGACAATGACGGCAGTAATAGAAATTTAAAAAAATATAGATAAATACCCCGTACATCACACATTATCAAGATTTTTTTAAACTGATTTAAGAAGCAATATTACAAACTACTTGGAATCGCAGCATCTATACAACCCACGTCAACATGCGTTTAGAGCAGGTCGCTCCTGCCTTTCGCAATTGCTGAATCCCTATAACCTGGTTTTGGATGCACTTAGGACTAGCAAAATGCAGATGTATTAAACACTGCGACCATGGAGTAATTGCATACAAAATGAGTGCAGAGGGGATAAATAGGAAGGTGAGTAATGGATGTTTAACTTCCTTATAAACAGATCCCAAAGAGTAACAATAAACAGTGAAATTAATGGATGCTACAGTAAAGTGTTGCGTCCCCTAAGGCATGGTACTCGCCCCACTTCCCTATATCATATCTGACATTTAAAGAAGACACAGCGACCTTTCAAGCCGACATAAGCCAAGTCTTCCTGTAGGTCACTGATAACACTATGATGTTCAATGATGATAAACTTCAGTTACTACGTCACTGAAGAATGGAGGAAATATAAACAAGATCAGAGTACAAGACAAACTGAAACCACTCAATAGAACTTAAGTCAAATGTGAGAGACCTTGGAGTGATAATATAAAATCTCTTTCAATGAGGATAACAATGTTATCATTGTTACTGCAAGGCAAGTGATAGTTTGGATAACTCGAACCTTCAGAACAAGAGATGGCAGGCCAATGATGATACTCTTCAGGTTACTCGTTTTCTCTAGGCTGATATATTGCTGTGTACTAACGGCCCCCTTCAAGACAGGAGAAATTGATGAGCTGGAAAATGTATAGAGAACCTTCACAGCTCAAAACTCAATCAAACACCTAAATTACAGGGAGTGCTTGAAGTTCCTAGAGCTGTACTTTTCAGAACGCATTCCAGAAAGACTTATCATAATTTACACTTGGAAGATACTGGAGGGATTGATCCCAAATCTGCACATCGAAATTGCTACATGTGAACATAAGAGGTACACAGTCTGTGCCGATTTCTTCAAAGGGTAGGGAGGGAAGTGATGAGTACACTGAGAAAACTCCTTAAGTGTTAACTCATGAACAAGCCTTGTTGATTACTTCTGCAAGTTATCTATTTTCTTAACATGCTTCCTCTTATTTGGTTTCTATACTGGTGTTTCATGCTCCAAGATTGGGCTGGTGGACTTTTTTTTTTGTGTTTGTGTGGAGATGGGGAGTTGTGGTGGTTTCCATAGTCCCCTTCCCTTGAATATGTAACTTCAAAGTCTCTCCTTCAGCCCAACAACCACTAGCACAGTCCAACAGTACTCTTGTTACACACTTCATCTCTTATAAAATATTTGATTTTCAATTTGAAACAATACCATTTGCTTAATCGCAATTTTCGTTTACAACTCGAGAATGCCTAATTTGATAGAATTCAAAATTTCAACGATAGTCTAATGTATCTCACGCAAGTTTCATGGAATGCCTGGATGCCCTATGCTACATACAACAATCCAGTATTTTTGTTTCTGTGTGTTAACTGGAAAGAGGTTCCTGTGCTTGGTCATTTTGCCACTTTTAACCACGAAATAGTATACCTTATTGCATTATTTTTATTGTTTTCCTCACAAAATTGTAGACCGCAGCAAACGCCAGATTAACACAGTCTATATAGACTGTATACCCTAGTAATGTATACCCTAGTAATTCAGATGTATTACTGCCTGCCATCGTCAGGGATACATTTGGGATACAATGCGAGGAGCTGTATGGCGTCTCACTAAATGGCTCGGCATGAGTTTTTGTAAAATTCTTGGCAAGCAGTGTTTACGACTGTTTAGTGGACAAATTTCAAGAACAGTGCATAAAGGTGAACTTTGGATTGGTAGTGTGATTACGTGATGTTTCCCGCTACTATACGTGGATTAGAATATGTAATGTTCCATTTGAGGCAATGGAACAAGACATCAGGGAAACATTCAGTCACTACGGTGTAATACACGCAGCTTCTGTTGGAAGATGTACGCAGGGGATATATGTGGGATTCCCAGAAGGCTCCTATTTGTTGAAAATGACCCTACGACAGCAAATACCATCATACGTCATCACGGAGGGATTCAGAACGCAGGTGTATGTCACATATGCAGGACAGGTGCGTACATGCAGGATTTGTGGGTCAACCAGGCATGTGGTGATGGAATGTGATAAAAGAAGGAATCAGCAGCCATATCATTGCCCTGATGACGAGAGAAAGGAAAATGATGTGACGCCTCAAGAGGATGAGGGCGTGGTCGCAACTGGATCATGGAGTGATATGGTGGAAGGGGCAGAGGCCTGTATTTACACTTTGCCAATGGAATCAAAAGATCAACAACCGGCAAGCAGGGAAAAGGCTTCAGGCCAGGATGGGTTAAATTTGGGTCTGACTGAACCTATGCTTGAAGACCTGAGGAGCATGCTCGACAGTCCACTGTGCATGGAATCACTGCAAAGTGAAGTGTTGGTGGGTGACGTGTTGGCAGGGAGGGAGGGGTAGAAAGAGCGAGAGAGCAAGAGGTGGGAGATATAAGGGGTAGGGAGATACAGCAAGAGGCAGGGAGATACAGGGAGAGCTCGAGGAAAGGGTGCCGGTGATGGGGTAAAGTTAGTCCCAATCCCAGTGAAAGTGGTTGAGGTGGAGGGGCATTGGCCAAGTGGATCGGCGGAGGATGGCATAATCACGCCTGGGCAGAGAGTATGTGAAAAAGTGTGGGTGGATGTGGCTAGGTCGGGGAAAGGGGAGGAGGTGAGGGTGAGGGAGGGGGAAATGGAGTGTAAAAAGCAGGGTGAAAAAGTTGGAGTTAAGGTATGTGCCAAAGGTGACAACATCAGAATAGGATGGAATACAGAAGATTCAGAGGCACAGAGGAAAGCCCCCCTTGCAGGATTCAAGTGTGCAACAATGAATGCAAATGGCCTCCATGCTGAGGTCAAGCGTAGGTGGGTGGAAGTTATGTGTGAATGTGGATTTATGTTTCATCCAGGAACATATCTATAGGATAGGGAGTGAATTATGTATGAATGGGTTTAAAATATATGCAAGAAGTTCACATAGATTTAAAGGTGGGGTTGCGATAGGTGTTAAAGATCCCAGCCCTTTCCGTCTATTAAAATGGGAGGAGGGGGGTAGGGTGATGCGGGTGGATGGGTTTTTGTGTGATACAAGAGTATGTTTTATTGGGGTATATTTATCGGCGGTAAATAATCGAAAAGTTAAGGAGAATTTTGTAAGAGATGAGTTAGTTTTCTCTAGGTAGTAGGTTGGTAGACAGCAACCGCCCAGGGAGGTACTACTGTCCTGCCAAGTGAGTGTAAAACGAAAGCCTGTAATTGTTTTACATGATTGTAGGATTGCTGGTGTATTTTTTCTGTATCATAAACATGCAAGATTTCAGGTATGTCTTGTTACTTCTACTTACACTTATGTCACACTACACATTCATGTACAATCATATATATACACACTACTCTGGGTTTTCTTCTATTTTCTTACTAGTTCTTGTTCTTATTTCCTCTTATCTCCATGGGGAAGTGGAACAGAATTCTTCCTCCATAAGCCATGCGTGTCGTAAGAGTCGACTAACATGCCGGGAGCAATGGGCTAGTAACCCCTTCTCCTGTATACATTACTAAAGTTAAAAAGAGTAAATTTTGTTTTTCTCTTTGGGCCACCTCGCCTTGGTGGGAAATGGCCAATTTGTTGAAAGAAGAAAGAGTTAGTTTTCTATATGAGACGGTTACCATTGATAATGGTGATTGGAGGAGATTGGAACTGCGTTGTTAGGAAGAGGGACGTAGAGCCACGGGGAGTGGGTTGTGAATTGGGGATATTGCGGGAGGTTTTAGGTACCATGGGTGTGGTGGATGTTCAGCAGGGAGAAGGGTGGAAGATAGAGCACACTTTTGTGCGATGGGGGTATGCGGCAAGACTGGACAGAATATACGTCACTCGGGCGATTAACATAGAGAGAGTACAAAATCTTGACGTGGGTTTCTCGGACCACAAGGGTGTGATACAGACTTATTCCAGTTACTGGAAGATGAATGTTAGACTATTAACGGGAGAGGGAAGTTGTATGCAATTTGCAGATTGGTGGACGAAGTTATGGATCGACGGGAAGAGAGAGGAGGATATAACCAGGTGGTGGTTCGAGAAGGCAAAAGAGAATATTAGGGATTAGTATAAGAGGGAGACTAGGATAGATGTCCAATTACGGTATGGGTTGCAGAGATATTTAAGATAAGATTTTCTTCGGATTTTTAACCCCGGAGGGTTAGCCACCCAGGATAACCCAAGAAAGTCAGTGCATCATCGAGGATTATCTGTCTTATTTTCATTGGGGTCCTCAATCTTGTCCCCCAGGATGCGACCCACACCAGTCGACTAACACCCAGGTACCTATTTGCTGCTAGGTGAACATGACAACAAGTGTAAGGAAACACGTCAAAATGTTTCCACCCGCCGGGAATCGAACCCGAGCCCTCCATGTGTGAAGCGAGAGCTTTAGTTAACAAGCCACCGGGCCTGGTGAGGGGAGACATCAGGAGGAGTTAGCAGGTGTAAAAGAACGGTTGAGGGAGGTGCAAAATGAACGTTTCCATGCTTTAAGGGTCGGGGGGGGGGGTGGAGGATGTACTTTGGGGCGACAAGCCATCGCTGACAATTCTGAGGAAGTTCCAAAAGCGAAGAACTGATATGACCATGTTGTCTTTACGTGTTTGCGAGGACTTGGAGGGTTATAGGACGGGGCAAGTCCTATGTTCAACAGAAGGAATAAGTTATTATGTGGAGAAATGGTTTAAACAATATCTATTTGGAAGGGTGGGAAGTGAGTGTGCTAGGGAAATAGTTTTAGAGAGCATAATGCCTAGGATAGGGGAGGGAGATATAATGGATATGGATGGGGAGATCACTGAGGAAGAGGTGGTTCAGGGGATGCAGGTGGGGAAAGCACCTGGAATAGATGGCATCCTAAGTGACTTTTACATAAGTAATTTGGAGGTATTAAGGGAATGCTTAACATGCCTTTTTAATAGAATGAAATCCAACGAGCTCATGGGTGGGGATCAACATGTTGGGGTCGTGGTTCTAGTGTCGAAAGGGAAGGTGGTGACAACAATAAATGATTACAGAGCAAATACCTTATTATGTGCGGATTATAAGATATCTGCTAGAATTTTGGGAAATAGGATTAAAAGGGTATTGGGCAGGGTTGTAGAGGAGGTGCAATATGGCATACCTGGTAGGTGCATGAGGGGGGACACGGTCAGATTAGGGAGTTCATAGAGGACAGGGAAGTGGGAGGTGTATTTGGAGTGGACTGAGAACGAGTGTACGATAGTGTGGAAAGAGGAATGCTATTGTCTGTAATGAAAAACAAGGGTTCAGTGGCGAAATTCTTAGGTGGGTGTGTACTTTGTATAGAGGGGCAAGTGTGAGAGTGCAGGTGAATGGGAGAGTGGGAGAGGTAGTGAGTATGGGACGGGGTTTGCGGCAGGGTTGTCCCTTGTTGCAAATCCTGTTTGCTTGTGTTCAGGACCCTTTTTATAAGTTAATAATAGGGGGTGTCAGGGAGCGAGAGGTAGAATTAGAAAGTGCAGCTGGGATTGTAGGGTATGTTGACGATACCACCATATTGGTAGGGGGCGAAGAAGGGTTGCGAAATGTGTGTTTGGTGATGCTACAGGGTTAAGGGTTAATAGGATGAAGTCGAAATTGTTAGAGGTAGGTTCATGGTTGGGGGGTGAAATGGGGTGTAGGTATGGATGGGCGGTTGTGGATAGTCTAAAGGTATGTGGAGTGATTTATTGTAATGATATAACAAGGGCGCGGGAGGAGAACACAGTTGCAGTGGTAGGATTGGCTATCAAGAGGATGGGAGGGTAGAAACCTAGCGAGGTAACTTTGTTACAAAGGGTAATCGTAGTGAATGTATTAATCTATAGCAGGTTGTGGCACGTAGCTGCTGTGTTTCCATTAGCTGCTAAGGAAATTATAAGGTTGCAAGACAGAGTGATTTGATATGTTTGGGGATATGGAAGGCATTGGCTTAATAAAGAGGTAGTTATGATGCCTGTGAGGAGGGGGGGAATGGGACTCATACCATTGCAAGCCAGTTTGATGGGGATATATGTGAAGCAAATATATTTGTGTGTCGCTGGTGTTAAGGGTAAGAGGGTGGGGAAGGTCATGCAAGACGTATGTAAGTGGTGGAAGGGCAAAGAGTTGCTGATGTGTGAGGATATGTTGCGTATGTTGTTAGTAGCTCGTGAGCCGAGTAAGGTGAAGGTGGGAGTATTAGTCAGGGTGGAGGGAGGGGATTGGGAGCTGGTCAGGTGATTGGGGAAGCAGTTTATCCAATGTATGATTGGGCCAGGGTATGGAAGAGTTTCGTAAAAATTAAATTGCCTTCCATGATCCGAGTCACTGTACATAGGTTTTTACACGGGTTTTAGCATCAAGGCAACACTGTATAATATGGGCCTTGTCAGGAAAGGAGGATGTGACCGGTGTGGGCATATTTATACAGCATATCACGCAGTTTATTT
Source organism: Cherax destructor (assembly GCA_009830355.1). Classification (NCBI taxonomy): domain Eukaryota; kingdom Metazoa; phylum Arthropoda; class Malacostraca; order Decapoda; family Parastacidae; genus Cherax; species Cherax destructor. The sequence goes on along the minus strand of WNWK01027706.1, from coordinate 184 downwards.
TTGTGATGAACAGGGTCAGTGAGGATTTGGTTTGGGAAGTCATAAGAGCAATGGGAGGTGGGGATTGTAGATGTTGAGAGCATTGAGCTTCGATATAGGGGAGTACATAGTGAAGTGGGAGGAGCAGTAATGTACTTGGTAGCGGATTTTTGCAGGTGTCATGGGACTTGAGAGAAGTAAGGTG
>WNWK01027705.1:0-22500 GCA_009830355.1 Cherax destructor | reverse complement strand
GAGGCAGATGGACTCCAAGACCGTGCTCTAAGAGGCAGCTGGACTCCAAGACCGTGCTTTAAAATAGACCCCATCTTGTTATCAGAAAGACAGCAAGATGTAGTATGAACCTGGAAGACTTCAAGACTGAGCAACGGCAGCCTGGAAAGTCTCCAAAGGTACTAGAGGCAGATAGCGTCCAAGCCGAAGCTATGAGAGGCTGAAAGCTGTCAGGGAGGAGCTTGAGAAGCTGAAAATCCCAAAGCCAGAGCTAAAAAGGGCAGAAAAGACCCCAAGATGAAACTATGAAGGGCAGAAGAGACCACGAGGCGGAGCTATAAGAGACAAAAAGACCCCAAGACGGGGCCACATGAGGCAGGAAAGACCCCAAGATGACCCTATAGACAGGGCAGGAAAGACTACAAGGAGGTACTATAAGAAATTGAAAGACCTCAAAGCCGAGCCGTAAGAGCTGAAAGACCTCAAGGCGGAGCTATATGAGGCAAAAGGTCCCAAGACGGGCACAAAAGGTCCCAAGACGGGTACAAAAGGGAGAAAAATTGATAAGAATGTTTGGGTGATTAAGGCGGACAGGGAAGGAAAAGCAAGTTGTTGGCTGAGTTTTTGCCTGAGGCCCAAGAAAAACACGCCAGACATGATGGATGGAGTTCTTCTGTCAGGAATATAAATAGTGGAAGACAGGTTATCTGCTGGGCGAATCAAAGCAAGTGTGGGTGACTGTCCACCAGTCGTTGTGGTGAGGAAGTGACCGGGGGAAGGGTAGTAGAAAGGGGAAAGAGGAAGTGGTGGTAGTGAGGGGGAATGTGAGGAAGAGGTGTACCAGCTGAAGAATGAGGCACTTGAAGAAACGTTTAGCCAACTAGTGGCTTCTTCAGTCCAGTACAGAGAACGAACAGACACAGGTGTACCAGCACCACCATTACCCACACCCAATGGTGGTTGTGGTGGGTGTTGTTAGTGGTGGTAGTAGTTACTGAAGAGGGTATCGCTCATGTAAACAATACCACAAAGAAAGCGAGAATTCATTATTCAACTCCCAACTAAAAATCCTAATTCTGCTGAAGAGGACCCCAGTTGGAAGTCGAAACAGCCTCTTTTCCATCGCGTTTTCTTGTTTACATGTTAAGATGCCCTTCATGGACAAGTTTTCATTACACTCTTATCATCCTTGTGGCAGTAGTTATTTGTGGATTTTCCCAGCTAAGAGTTTCAACACCTTTCCATCATGGGTCACGCTACGCTCCACAAACTGCCAGATTCAGTGTATCTCTTCTATAACATCAGATTAATGGGGTAAATTTCCCCCATGACTCACGGATTTTGACCTCTTCTAGCTGTGAGAGTTGACTGATATCCCCGATTGATCCCTGGTTGATCAGGCCCTGAAATAAGTCACTCTGACTTTTTTGGGTTATCCTGGGTTCTCTACACATATGCTGCTATGTATGATAATCTATGTAACTGTATTTGTGTATACCTGAATAAACTTACTATCCACCGGGAGGCCTGGTCGTGGACCGGGCCGCGGGGGCGTTAATACCCTCCAGGTAGACTCCAGGTAGATACTGTGATCTAAATGGTTTGGAAATTCTATAAGTTGAAGAATGAGACACTTGTTCAACATTTGGGAATCTTTCTTGTAGAAACGTTTCGCCAGCAAGTGGCTTCTTCAGGGACTGATTACCTCAATCTCCTCCTGGTCTTCCACCGTTCTAATATGTATTGAACTGAAGAAGCCACTGGCTGGCGAAACGTTCCCACAATAAAGATTCCCAACTATTGCACAAATATCTCATGTTTCAACTCCCAATACTACTAAAAATTCTTTGTAGCAGCCCCAACCCTGACTGACAGGACGGCAGTGTCTTGCATGATAATTCTCTTGTGACTGAGAACTGCGGTTCACTCGCTCTTCATCTCAACAAAACATTACAAAATAATAATTATATTGAGGAAAAGAACTATTCAGCACTACTACTACTACTACTACGACTGTCACTCATTTACTACTATTACTGTTTCTACTTTCTACCTTTTCTACTACTGGTACTACTATATCGCTCCCCTTTCTATATCTTGTGGTAAAAAAACTTCCCATATTTTCTACTACCACTACTACAACTACCACCACTATCACTACTACAACTACCACCACTACCACTACTACTACTACCACCACTACCACTACTACTACTACCACCACTACCACTACTACAACTACCACCACTATCACTACTACAACTACCACCACTACCACTACTACTACCACCACTACCACTACTACAACTACCACCACTACCACTACTACTACTACCACCACTACCACTACTACAACTACCACCACTACCACTACTACAACTACCACCACTGCTACTTCCACTACCAGCATTACCACTACCGCTAATTCTTATTCTTCCTCTCGTGGTCCCGTCTCTGTCCTCGTCTACATATACTGGCTGCCTCACTCTCTTCCTTCAGTGTGACTTTGTTAATGGTCCAAGACGGAGCGAAACGTCGTTATAAGTTTCTCTCTGTTATGTGTGGGTTATTTATGTATTGTTCCAGTCTCAGTATTGTTCCTTTTTGTTCTTTAAAATTCATACAATCACGATTTAAATTATTTAGTCGCGGGGGGGGGAGTAGATGTCAGTTCTCAATTACAAAAATGATCTCTTTAAAATAATTTAAGTGTGATATGTCATGTTAAAAACCAGCTGGCCGAGTGGTTAGCGCACTGGCCTGGAGTTTCAAGACTCGCCATGAGTTCAAACCCCACCCGTTCCGTGGTTTGTGCCTCCTTCACTAACACTTAAACAAAGAACAATTGCCAGCGCTAGCCACACACAATATAAAATATTTACAAAATGAACTTAAGCTGATACCGTGTAAGCAGACCGGAGAAAACTAATTAGTTAGATCCACAGCTGATCACTCCGTAATGGTGACCAGATGACTGATTGTGTTGGGTGACAGTGGTATCATGGGGAGTCTGGGGAGGTGCTAGGGAAGCCGTGGGAGGGTAGTGGAGTCTTGGAAAGTTGAACCTTGGTAGATCATCTAACACTATAGAAATAGAGGAGGTTTAAATAGTGGGTTCTGGAAAAATAGCGGAGACTTAGCAACAAGAGGTGACGATGCAGGTAATTGCAGGGATGCTGAGAGCAACAATTGGAAAGCTTCACAGGATACGAAGAAGCTTCTCCCCTTCAGATGATACAACAGAAACAACACACTTGAGTTGCACATGCAAATTGAGAAACAGTGTTGATGCAATACTTTTGGCGGAGGTGCTAAGACTTTCGGTGCGTAATCAGACGTGAGGTTAAGCGCAGGAACGTATAAATATGACCGTAGAACTTTAGAAAAAGAGCTTTTTAGTGGGTTTCAAAGATCAATAATGGACAAGAAACACCATAAACCGTCGTATCTTTGCTTAACATATAAACATTTTTATATCATCCAAACATTTCGGTATAACTAACAGTTTGGATGATAGACGAAGATGAAGATGTCTGGCTATAAGTCGAAGATATATAACACAGCTGTGCTGTTCCTATTTCTTATTTGTATATATATATATATATATATATATATATATATATATATATATATATATATATATATATATATATATATATATATATATATATATATATATATATATATATATGGACGTATCTTGTGTACACCGCTAGTAGGTATTCTAACATGCATACCAACAACATATACCAGACTTTCTTGATGCATGCTTGCTGTGTGTACAGCAGCATGAGCTGTGTGTACAGCAGCATGAGCTGTGTGTACAGCAGCATGAGCTTGTGTGTACAGCAGTATGAGCTGTGTGTACAGCAGTATGAGCTGTGTGTACAGCAGTATGAGCTGTGTACAGCAGTATGAGCTGTGTGTACAGCAGTATGAGCTGTGTGTACAGCAGTATGAGCTGTGTGTACAGCAGTATGAGCTGTGTGTACAGCAGTATGAGCTTGTGTGTACAGCAGTATGAGCTGTGTGTACAGCAGTATGAGCTGTGTGTACAGCAGTATGAGCTGTGTGTACAGCAGTATGAGCTGTGTGTACAGCAGTATGAGCTGTGTGTACAGCAGCATGAGCTGTGTGTACAGCATATGGCTTGTGTGTACAGCAGTATGAGCTGTGTGTACAGCAGTATGAGCTGTGTGTACAGCAGTATGAGCTGTGTGTACACAGTATGAGCTAGTGTGTACAGCAGATGAGCTTGTGTACAGCAATGAGCTTGTGTACACAGTATGAGCTTGTTTACAGCAGTATGGCTTGTGTACAGCAGATGACTGTGTGCAGCAGATGAGCTTTAAATGTTACACAGTATGATGTGTACAGCAGATGAGCTGTGTGTACAGCAGTATGAGCTTGTGTGTACGCAGCATGAGCTGTGTGTACAGCAGCATGAGTGTGTGTACAGCAGATGAGCTGTGTACACAGTATGAGCTTTGTCAGCAGCATGAGCTTGTGTACAGCAGTATGAGCTGTGTACAGAGAGCTTGTGTACAGCAGATGAGTGTGTGTACAGCAGTATGAGCTGTGTGTACAGCAGATGAGCTTGTTACAGCAGATGGCTGTGTGTACAGCAGTATGAGCTGTGTGTACAGCAGATGAGCTGTGTGTACAGCAGTATGAGCTGTGTGTACAGCAGATGGCTTGTGTACAGCAGATGGCTGTGTACACAGATGAGCTTTGTTGCAGCAGATAGCTGTGTGTACAGCAGATGAGCTGTGTCAGCAGATGAGCTGTGTGTACAGCAGATGAGCTGTGTACAGCAGTATGAGCTTGTGTGTACAGCAGATGAGCTGTGTACAGCGAACTGTAGCAATGATTGTGTACAGCGGCTGTGTACAAGATGGCTTACAACAGATGAGCTGTGTACAGCAGATGAGCTGTGTGTACAGCAGATGAGCTGTGTGTACAGCAGATGGCTGTGTGTGTGCGCAGATGAGCTTGTTGTACAGCTATGAGCGTGTGTACACAGTGAGTGTTGTACAGCAATGAGCGTGTGTACACAGAAGTGGTGTACAGATGAGCTTGTGTACAGCATGAGCTGTGTACAGCAGATGAGCTGTGTGTACAGCAGATGAGCTGTGTGTACGCAGCATGTGTGTACTATATGTGACAGCATGAGCTGTGTGTACAGCAGTATGAGTGTGTGTACAGCAGATGAGCTTGTACAGCAGATGGCTGTGTGTGCACATGACTGTGTACACAGTATGAGCTGTGTGTACAGCAGGAGCTTGTGTACAGCAGATAGCTGTGCGCAGCATGACTGTGTACACAGATGAGTGGTGTAGCAGTATGAGCTGTGTGTCAGCAGATGGCTTGTGACACTAGGCTGTGTGTACAGCAGATGACTGGTGTACAGCAGTATGAGCTTGGTGTACAGCAGATGAGCTTGTGGTGGCTGTACAGTATGAGCTGTGTCAGCAGTATGAGCTGTGTGACAGCAGATGAGCTGTGTGACAGCATGAGCTGTGTACAGCTAGTGTGACAGCAGATGGTGTGTGTACAGCAGTATGAGCTGTGTACAGCAGATGAGCTGTGTGTACAGCAGATGAGCTGTTGTACAGCAGCATGAGCTGTGTGTAAGCAGATGAGCTGTTGACAGCGAGTGTACAGCAGTATGAGCTGTGTACAGTATGATGTTTGCATGAGCGGTACAGCAGATGAGCTTGTGTGTACAGCAGCATGAGCTGTGTGTACAGCAGATGAGCTGTGTGTACAGCAGATGAGCTGTGTGTACAGCAGTATGAGCTGTGTTACAGCAGATGGCTGTGTGTACAGCAGATGAGCTGTGTGACAGCAGATGAGCTTGTGCACAGATGAGCTATGGTACAGCAGATGAGCTGTGTAAGAGTTGCTGCACAGATGAGCTGTTAGCAGATGAGCTGTGTAACAGTGAGCTGACAATGTGTGTACAGCAGATGAGCTGTGTACAGAACTGGTCGAGATGAGCTTTGTGTACAGAGATGAGCTGTGTTACACATGAGCTGTTGTACACAGAGAGCTGTGCAGCAGATGAGCTGTGTGTCAGCAGATGAGCTTGTGTGGTGGCGGAGATGGCTTGTGTACACAGTATGAGCTGTGTGACACAGCATGAGCTTGTGGTACAGCAGCATGAGCTGTGTGTACAGCAGTATGAGACTTGTGTGCACAGTATGAGCTGTGTGTACAGCAGGTATGACTTAGTGTGTACAGCAGTATGAGCTGTGTGTACAGCAGATGAGCTTGTGTACAGCAGATGAGCTTGTGTACAGCAGCATGAGCTTTGTGTACAGCAGTTGAGCTTGTACACAGTATGCTGTGTACAGCAGATGAGCTTGTGTGTACAGCAGATGAGCTGTGTGTACAGCAGTATGAGCTGTGTGTACAGATGAGCTTGTTGACAGCAATGAGCTGTGTGTACAGCAGTAGAGCTTGTGTGTACAGCAGTATGGCTGTGTGTACAGCAGATGAGCTGTGTGTCACAGTATGAGCTGTGTGTACACAGATGAGCTGTGTGTACAGCAGTATGAGCTTGTGTGTACAGCAGTATGAGTGTGTGTCAGCAGTATAGCTTGTGTCAGCAGTATGAGCTTGTGTGTACAGCAGATGAGCTGTTACAGCAGATGAGCTGTGTGTACAGCAATGAGCTGTGTCACAGATGAGCTTGTGTACAGCAGTATGAGCTGTGTGTACAGCAGTATGAGCTTGTGTGTACAGCAGTATGAGCTGTGTGTACAGCAGTATGAGCTTGTGTGTACAGCAGTATGAGCTTGTGTGTACAGCAGTATGAGCTTGTGTACAGCAGTATGAGCTGTGTGTACAGCAGTATGAGCTTGTGTGTACAGCAGATGAGCTGTTGTACAGCATTGAGCTGTGTGTACAGCAGCATGAGCTTGTGTGTACAGCAGTATGAGCTTGTGTGTACAGCAGTATTAGCTGTGTGTACAGCAGCATGAGCTTGTGTGTACAGCAGTATGAGCTTGTGTGTACAGCAGCATGAGCTGTGTGTACAGCAGCATGAGCTGTGTGTACAGCAGTATGAGCTTGTGTGTACAGCAGCATGAGCTTGTGTGTACAGCAGCATGAGCTTGTGTGTACAGCAGCATGAGCTTGTGTGTACAGCAGCATGAGCTTGTGTGTACAGCAGCATGAGCTTGTGTGTACAGCAGCATGAGCTTGTTGTGTGTACAGCAGCATGTGCTTGCTGTGTGTACAGCAGCATGAGCTTGTGTGTACAGCAGCATGAGCTTGTGTGTACAACAGCATGAGCTTGTGTGTACAGCAGCATGAGCTTGTGTGTACAGCAGCATGAGCTTGTGTGTACAGCAGCATGAGCTTTCTGATGCATGAACGCTCTTATTCTAGCTCATCCATTCATCACGGCTGAGATCTTCCACTGTTCATACTCGGTTCTCTCATACTAGCACTCACCTAGACGGTGCTAGTAATCTATTCTGCTAGAAGAGGCTGTAAAACTAGATTTATTCTCACTAAGACATCATAACAGATACTATTTACGTACTTGTTGTTCTTGTTATTGCTCTGAGACAAATACTTAATGATGCTAAGTATTTGTCTCGTTAATTTGGCTGCCTCGTTAATATGGCTGCATCGTTAATAAGGCTGCCTCGTTAGATGGGAGATTTTGGTAAAGGAATAAAAAAAAAGGTGGAAGAGGTGAGAGAGAAAGAGGGAAGAAGAGGAAGAGAAGTGAAGGTCAAAAATATTAGGCAGATCAGAAATTGTCATTAAATTAGTTGTCTTAAAATTTGTCTATAAATTTATTATTATTAAATTTGTCTTTAAATTACCTGCACATGATATAGGGAAAAAAATACAAAAAATATTAGAAAAGGAGAATAAACAGAAAATAGAAGACATAACGAGAAAGGAAGTGAAAAAAAGCAAGAGGATAAGAAAAGGAATCAAAACAAAGCAAAAATAACAACAGCAAGACAAGAGTGAACAGTAAGAGGCATTAAGAGAGGAGCTTCACCTGGACCACAAGTACCTGACTGGTCACTACTGAAGACGTTCTTCGACTCGAGCCGAAATGTAGACACCAGTGAAAGCGATCTCACTCTTGCTGCTTATTTTCTTTATTTTTCTTCTGTTTTATCTTGATAAAAGATACTTAGGAAGTTTAAAAACCTCCATAAACTATTATCTTAATTTTCTGAAGGTGTTATGATGGTATATACAAAGAAAGAGTAGTGTAGACCGTTATTTGGGGAACCTTGCCAGTCTTCCTGTAGTGGGTTCGACTCCTGCTGACTGAGATCTTCAATATATATATATATATATATATATAATATATATATATATATATATATATATATATATATATATATATATATATATATATATATATACATTGTCTTACATACTGCTTCCCCAATAAAATAACTTGGTGATCGGATTACACATGAAGGCATCTTAAATACCACTAATCACAACCATAAAGAAGATGGTCCGGTTACGCTTTTCCTTAACCGGATCCTGGCGTCTAGGGTATCCGATTTCGCGAGGGTCCTGTGTTCAGGATTTCTATAAATCTGTAACACATTTTACTGTTAATTATTCCGGTTTAATGTTCATGTATTAGCAGTCTCCAGAGATTTTTATGGAGGAGTCGTGTGGCGAGGCTTGGCGAGTCTTGGCGAGGCTTGGTGAGGCTTGGTGAGGCTTGGTGAGGCTTGGTGAAGCTTGGTGAGGCTTTGCGAGGCTTGGTGAGGCTTGGTGAAGCTTGGTGAGGCTTGGCGAGGCTTAGCGAGGCTTGGTGAGGCTTCGGGTCTACCTGTTGGTGTACACACACACACACACACACACACAGTTTTATGACAAGGTAACAGAAGTAAGACACGAGAGAGAGAGGTGGATTGACTGCATTTTCTTGGACTGCAAGAAGGCGTTCGACACAGTTCTTCACAAGAGGTTAATGCAAAAGCTAGAGGATCAGGCACACGTAACAGAAAAGACACTGCAATGGATCAGAGAATATCTGACAGGGAGGCAACAACGAGTCATGGTACGTGACGAGGTGTCAGAGTGGGCACCTGTGACGAGTGGGGTTCCACAAGGATCAGTCCTAGGACCTGTACTGTTTTTGGTATATGTGAATGACATAACGGAAGGGATAGACTCAGAAGTGTCCCTGTTTGCAGCTGATGTGAAGTTAATGAGAAGAATTAAATCAGTTTAGGATCAGGCAGGACTACAAAGAGACCTAGACAGGCTACAAGCCTGGTCCAGTAAATGGCTCCTTGAATTTAACCCTGCCAAATGTAAAGTCATGAAGATCGGGGAAGGGCAAAGAAGACCGTAGACAGAGTATAATCTAGGTGGCCAAAGACTGCAAACCTCACTCAAGGAAAGATCTGGGTGAGTATAATACCGAGCACATCTCCTGAGGCACACATCAATCAGATAACTGCTGCAGCATACGGGCGGCTGGCAAACCTAAGAATAGCGTTCCAATACCTCACTAAGGAATCGTTCAAGACTCTGTACACCATATACGTCAGGCCCATACTGGAGTATGCAGCACCAGTTTGGAACCCACACCTGGTCAAGCACGTCGGGAAATTAGAGAAAGTGCAAAGGTTTGCAACAAGACTAGTCCCAGAGCTAAGGGGATTGTCCTACGAAGAAAGGTTAAGGGAAATCGTCCTGACGACACTAGAGGACAGGAGTGTTAGGGGAGACATGATAACGACATATAAAATACTGCGAGGAATAGATAAGGTGGACAGAGACAAGATGTTCCAGAGAGGGGACACAGAAACAAGGGATCACAATTGGAAGTTGAAGACTCCTATGAGTCAAAGGGATGTTAGGAAGTATTTATTCAGTCGTAGAGTTGTCAGGAAGTTTAATATCCTAGAAAGTGACGTAGTGGAGGCAGGAACCATACATAGTGTTAAGACGAGGTTTGATAAAGCTCATGGAGCAGGGAGAGAGAAGACCTAGTAGCAATCAGTGAAGAGGCGGGGCCAGGAGCTATGAATCGACCCCTGCAACCACAAATAGGTGAGTACATACACACATAAACCATCAATTATAACCATAAACATGACACATTTGATCAAGGTCAACCTACCTATGTCAACCTGGGTAATCCAGGCTGCAGGAACTGCAATAAGAAAGAAATTAAGAGCAACACAGCGAGTAACGATGCAAATGTCATCTTAGGTTTGATCAGCTGTGCTGAGAGAGACGATTTCACAGAAATTGTCTTGCAGACAGACTTGTGGTGATGTCTGTATAGCAGTCTGTGTCCTTGATGCCTTTGTACTCGGTTTTGTATGATGATTACACAGTGGGAACACAGCTGAGCTGGGAGACTTCAGTAGTGTCAGTCTGAGCTGGGAGACTTCAGTAGCGTCAGTCTGAGCTGGGAGACTTCAGTAGTGTCAGCCTGAGCTGGGAGACTTCAGTAGTGTCAGTCTGAGCTGGTAGAATTCAGTAGTATCAGTCTGAGCTGGGAGACTTCAGTAGTGTCAGCCTGAGCTGGGAGACTTCAGTAGTGTCAGCCTGAGCTGGGAGACTTCAGTAGTGTCAACCTGAGCTGGGAGACTTCAGTAGTGTCAGTCTGAGCTGGTAGAATTCAGTAGTGTCAGTCTGAGCTGGGAGACTTCAGTAGTGTCAGTCTGAGCTGGAAGACTTCAGTAGTGTCTGTCTGAGCTGGGAGACTTCAGTAGTGTCAGTCTGAGCTGGGAGACTTCAGTAGTGTGTCAGAGCTGGGAGACTTCAGTAGTGTCAGTCTGAGCTGGGAGACTTCAGTAGTGTCAGTCTGAGCTGGGAAACTTCAGTAGTGTCAGTCTGAGCTGGGAGACTTCAGTAGTGTCAGTCTGAGCTGGGAGACTTCAGTAGTGTCAGTCTGAGCTGGGAAACTTCAGTAGTGTCAGTCTGAGCTGGGAGACTTCAGTAGTGTCAGTCTGAGCTGGGAGACTTCAGTAGTGTCAGTCTGAGCTGGGAGACTTCAGTAGTGTCAGTCTGAGCTGGGAGACTTCAGTAGTGTCAGTCTGAGCTGGGAGACTTCAGTAGTGTCAGTCTGAGCTGGGAGACTTCAGTAGTGTCAGCCTGAGCTGGGAGACTTCAGTAGTGTCAGCCTGAGCTGGGAGACTTCAGTAGTGTCAGTCTGAGCTGGGAGACTTCAGTAGTGTCAGCCTGAGCTGGGAGACTTCAGTAGTGTCAACCTGAGCTGGGAGACTTCAGTAGTGTCAGTCTGAGCTGGGAGACTTCAATAGTGTCAGCCTGAGCTGGGAGACTTCAGTAGTGTCAACCTGAGCTGGGAGACTTCAGTAGTGTCAGTCTGAGCTGGGAGACTTCAGTAGTGTCAGCCTGAGCTGGGAGACTTCAGTAGTGTCTGTCTGAGCTGGGAGACTTCAGTAGTGTCAGTCTGAGCTGGGAGACTTCAGTAGTGTCAGTCTGAGCTGGGAGACTTCAGTAGTGTCTGTCTGAGCTGGGAGACTTCAGTAGTGTCAGTCTGAGCTGGGAGACTTCAGTAGTGTCATCCTGAGCTGGGAGACTTCAGTAGTGTCAGTCTGAGCTGGGAGACTTCAGTAGTGTCAGTCTGAGCTGGGAGATTTCGGTAATGTCAGTCTGAGCTGGGAGACTTCAGTAGTGTCAGTCTGAGCTGGGAGACTTCAGTAGTGTCAGCCTGAGCTGGGAGACTTCAGTAGTGTCAGCCTGAGCTGGGAGACGTCAGTAGTGTCAGTCTGAGCTGGGAGACTTCAGTAGTGTCAGCCTGAGCTGGGAGACTTCAGTAGTGTCAGCCTGAGCTGGGAGACTTCAGTAGTGTCAGCCTGAGCTGGGAGACTTAAGTCACAGTAACTTGGCTGGAACAATACACAAGTAACTTGGCTGGAACAATACACAAGTAACTTTCCTGGAACAATACACAAGTAACTTGGCTGGAACAATACACAAGTAACTCTGCTGGAACAATACACAAGTAACTTGGCTGGAACAATACACAAGTAACTTGGCTGGAACAATACACAAGTAACTTGGCTGGAACAATACACAAGTAACTTGGCTGGAACAGTACACAAGTAACTTGGCTGGAACAATACACAAGTAACTTGGCTGGAACAATACACAAGTAACTTGGCTGGAACAATACACAAGTAACCCGCACTTAGATGAGGAAACTTACAACGACGTTTCGGTCACAACCAAGCAACAAGAAAAAACGTTCATTTCTAACCCGATAATAGTCAAGAGAGGATCGAAACGTCGTCATGTAATTCCCCCTCGTAAGTGCGGCATATTTACGAAACGTTCGTCTTATAAGCTGAGATAAAGGACTTTTTTTATTAAATTTAACATTGAAGTGGCTGGTGAGTTACTTATAAGTTGACTGTTGATTACAGTGGACTCGTTTTTGTGAGTCCAATAAACGTCAGATGGGGAAAGATAATACTTCAAAATGGTGCTTAAAGTCGTAGGCAATAAAGCTGATGTATTTCACGATCTATGAGCGAGTTGAAAATCTTCCCGGACAACTCTGGATAGTCTTCATGAGTCAATTTTAATACGCAAGGTGGAAAATTTTACCTACATTATACATTGAAATTATAGAATTGATATATTGTGGGGGGAAAAAAAACACGAATTTCAGCTATAATATCTGTTTAAATTATAGAATTAATGATATATATTACGTAGAAACACACATTCCAGCTATAATATCCATTTATATGATGGAATTGATGATGCATTGTATATAAACTCAAAGTTTAACTATAAAATCCCTTTAAATAATAGCATTGATGATATATAATATACATTTAAATAACTGATGTTCGGTCGTGTAGAAATATAAATCACCAAAGTTTTATTTACTGTGACTCTACTTTGCATTTCGAGGACAAATTTTGATCAGAATCTAAGGATGTGATCGACCGATGATCGAAACAACACATACCAGTCTTAGGATTTATATTATTAGTTTTGGTACACCTCGTTAGTTTTTGTTAAGTTAATGTTGATATAACTTCGGGAAAGCTAAAGTCTCCCTTATTTTGCCTCTAATCCTCTTGAAATCAAGTTCCAATTTAACATTAATGTTTATTTTTAATGTCCCTTATCCTCTTTTCCCCTTTATTAGATTTTCTCCTCTTCCCTTTCACCCCCTCCGTGCCCTCAGCATGAAGGTGTCAGTCGTGTTGGCCACGGGGCACAAACAATGGTAGGCAATACTCACCGAGTACGGTGGTGAGAATTGATTCAACAATGCATGTCAGGTGTTTGTAGATCCCAGAAAGGGGAGCGGCAAATTACCTTTCTTGTTATCATGGTCACACATAGCGGCATTGTTGGTGTTGAAATAGGATTATCCTGGTGTTGGCAGGAACACACAGGGACCTTGTTGGTGCTGAAATAGGATTATCCTGGTGTTGGCAGGAACACACAGGGACCTTGTTGATGTTGAAATAGGATTATCCTGGTGTTGGCAGGAACACACAGGGACCTTGTTGATGTTGAAATAGGATTATCCTGGTGTTGGCAGGAACACACAGGGACCTTGTTGATGTTGAAATAGGATTATCCTGGTGTTGGCAGGAACACACAGGGACCTTGCTGATGTTGAAATAGGATTAACCTGGTGTTGGCAGGAACACACAGGGACCTTATTGATGTTGAAATAGGATTATCCTGGTGTTGGCAGGAACACACAGGGACCTTGTCAATACTAATAAAATGGGTTATCCTAGGATAGCAGGTTAAACTAGGCGATGTTTCAATCTGCTCTAACCCATATCAAATCGTCATTTCAGGAAGGATCGAAACGTCGTCTAGTTTCAGCTACAGTTGCAATGATGTTAAGTAAAAGGACACAATGCACTAATGTGACATTTATTGTGGCAACGTTTCGCTCTCCAGGAGCTTTCTAGCCGGCTTGAGAAAGCTCCTGGAGAGCGAAACGTTGCCACAATAAAATGTCACATTAGTTGCATTTGTGTCCTTTTACTTAACATATTGTCGGTAATTCTACCAATATTATTACAGTTGCAATGATAGTTGTCGCAACTTTCATATTTTATGACTTTTTAAAAGCAGGTCCAAACAAATATTGAAATTATGTCCCTAATAGAACTTCAGAATTGATCAAAAAGCGAGCCCCTTTTCAGAGGATAAGAACGACAAAGGGTTATTAAGGATAAGAAACGGGGGCCAGGAGATGGTGCTCAGCCCCGCAGGTTGTGAGCCATTCTCTGGGGTTAATATACAAAGAGCCAAGAAAGATTCGCGTGCACTTTATGTCATGTGAAGAATAAGCAATGGTTCTTGAAGACCACTTGGCGAGGCCATTTTGCGAGACCACTTTGCGAGACCACTTTGCGAGACCACTTGAATTGACCGAGTAAGAGTTGTGTAGCAATTCTGTATTCTTGAATACAAATCTTCGGAGGAATTCAAAGTCTTGAAGCAAGATTCGCAAATCTTGTTTCATTTAAAGAGAAAAACACAGGCTGCCAAACGAGCGTTTATTTCGACAACGTTTCGCTCTGTGTAAAGCTTAAGCAAATCACCATAAAGCTTAACGCTGAGCGAAATGTTGATAAATTAGACACATGTGCAACACTTGGGTATCTTTACTGAGGAAACGTTTCTCCACACAGTGGCTTCATCAGTCCAATACAAAGTAGAACAGTGAGGATCAGAAGGAGATTGAGGTAATCAGTCCCTCAGCCTGGAGTCGATATAATCAGTCCATCAGAGCGAAACGTTGACGCAATAAAAGCTTGTCTTGCAACCTTCGTTCCCCCTTTATTATTGACAGTACGCTATTTTGACCCTGGAATTGGAAACGTTGGGAAAGTAAGAAATGTGAGTTTTACGTTTCAGGGGTTAATGTCGTAAAGATCTACGCCCCATGTTTACAAATATTCAGACCGAGGAAGGGAGCAGCAGAGGTCTTGTGGTCTGTGACCTCTTCTTAGATTAACCTGGGCATAGTCTGGTCTGTGACCTCTTCTCAGATTAACCTGGGCATAGTCTGTGACCTCTTCTCAGATTAACCTAGGCATAGTCTGTGGTCTGTGACCTCTTCTCAGATTAACCTGGGCATAGTCTGGTCTTTGACCTCTTCTCAGATTAACCTGGGCATAGTCTGGTCTGTGACCTCTTCTCAGATTAACCTGGGCATAGTCTGGTCTGTGACCTCTTCTCAGATTAACCTGGGTATAGTCTGTGGTCTGTGACCTCTTCTCAGATTAACCTTGCATAGTCGCACCTCTGGAAAAGGGAGAAATGCAGTTGTATATGCAACAGAGGGAGAGCAGTGAGCCCGAATGGGTCAACGCTTGTGGAATGGTAGGCAATGACTATTCTTGTAAGGAATCAGGACCTTATTGACCCAGAGAGAGAGAGAGAGAGAGAGAGAGAGAGAGAGAGAGAGAGAGAGAGAGAGAGAGAGAGAAGACAGCACATGGGAAAGACAGAAAGCTGAGGACTTGGACGTCCACAATGAGGCTGTCTGCTTAGGACTATCTATTTTTCCTAGATTAAGAACTATCATCTATTATCTAGATGAGAATGACATGGAGATACCAACAAGCAGTGGAAAAAGACACTATGTACAGTTCAGGACATTTATTAAAGGAAACGTTTCGCCCAGAGTGGCGAAACTAGATGTCTGAGACGAGGATAGTGAAGACGAATGATTCTCTGTACCACAAGCCAAGTTTAGATAGGAATGAATGGAGACGAATGGTCTTGGGGAGCTGACGAGCTGTTGGAGTGTGAGCAGGGTAATATTTTGTGAAGGGATTCCGGGAAACTGGTTAGCCGGACTTGAGTCCTGGTGTGCGTTGTTGAGATCACAGTAAAGGCTAATTAAGATTCATTTGGTGGTGTTCATTGTGTTTTGTTTTGCTTTGGGAAGTCAGAGTCGAGTGTTTGTTAAAGAAGCGGATGGAAGGTCAGTTGAATGTGTAATGACTGCTGGAGTGGTGGTGGTGATAGTGGTGGTGATAGTGGTGGTGATGGTGGTGGTGGTGGTGATGGTGGTGGTGATAGTGGTGGTGATAGTGGTTGTGGTGGTGGTGGTGATAGTGGTGGTGATAGGTGGTGGTGGTGGTGATAGTGGTGGTGATAGTGGTGGTGGTGATAGTGGTGGTGGATGGTGGTGGTGATAGTGGTGGTGGTGGTGGTGATAGGTGGTGGTGGTGATAGTGGTGGTGATAGTGGTGGTGGTGATAGTGAAGTGGTGGTGGTGATAGTGGTGGTGGTGATAGTGGTGGTGATGGTGGTGGTGATAGTGGTGGTGGTGATGGTGGTGATAGTGGTGGTGATAGTGGTGGTGGTGGTGGTGATAGTGGTGGTGGTGATAGTGGTGGTGGTGGTGATAGTGGTGGTGGTGATAGTGGTGGTGGTGATAGTGGTGGTGGTGGTGATAGTGGTGGTGGTGATAGTGGTGGTGGTGGTAATAGTGGTGGTGATAGTCGTGGTGATAGTGGTGGTGATAGTGGTGGTGGTGGTGGTGATAGTGGTGGTGGGGATAGTGGTGGTGGTGATAGTGGTGGTGGTGATAGTGGTGGTGGTGATAGTGGTGGTGGTGATAGTGGTGGTAATGATAGTGGTGGTGATAGTGGTGGTGATAGTGGTGGTAATGATAGTGGTGGTGATAGTGGTGGTGATAGTGGTTGGGATAGTGGTGGTGGTGATAGTGGTGGTGGTGATAGTGGTGGTGGTGGTGGTGATAGTGGTGGTGGTGATAGTGGTGGTGGTGGTGATAGTAGTGGTGGTGATAGTGGTGGTGGTGGTGGTGATAGTGGTGGTGGTGGTGATAGTGGTGGTGCTGGTGATGGTGGTGGTGGTGGTGATAGTGGTGGTGATGGTGGTGGTGATAGTGGTGGTGATAGTGGTGGTGGTGATAGTGGTGGTGGTGATAGTGGTGGTGGTGATAGTGGTGGTGGTGATAGTGGTGGTGTTAGTGGTGGTGATAGTGGTGGTGATAGTGGTGGTGATAGCGGTGGTGATAGTGGTGGTGGTGATAGTGGTGGTGATAGTAGTGGTGATAGTGGTGGTGGTGGTGGTGATAGTGGTGGTGGTGATAGTGGTGGTGGTGATAGTGGTGCTGATGGTGGTGGTGATAGTGGTGGTGGTGATGGTGGTGATAGTGGTGGTGGTGTAGTGACAATTGAGTGGCAAATATGTACCTGTATGACTGATGAGAGGGGGGGGGCAGCAGTGAAGGGTGATAAAAGGGTCGCTCTCTTGAAACAGCAATAACAGCAGAGTTTGTGGGAATCAGGATAACCTGGCTGCAGGAGGAAGAATAGGAAGAGAGGGAGAAAGAGGAGGAGAATAAGATAAATAAGACACATGTGCAGCATTTAGGTAACCCTATTGAGAAACATTTCGCCTGCACAGCAGACTTTTACAGTCTGAAGAAAAAAACGTGTGTGTGTATACTCACCTATTTGTGGTTCCATGGGTCGAGTCATAGCTCCTGGCCCCGCTTCTTCACTGGTTGCTACTAAGTCCTCTCTCTCCCTGCTCCATGAGCTTTATCATACCTGTGTGTGTGTGTGTGTGTGTGTGTGTGTGTGTGTGTGTGTGTGTGTGTGTGTGTACAAAAAATGCATTAAATCATCACAAACAGCAAATCATTACAAAGAAAGTCTGGAATCAAAAACATTCTAAACACACAGAACACACAGCAGAACACAGCAGAAAACACAGCAGAACACACAGCAGAACACACAGCAGAACACAGCAGAAAACACAGCAAAACACACAACAGAACACACAGCAGAATACATAGCAGAACACACAGCACAACACATAGCAGAACACACAGCAGAACACACAGCAGAACACATATCAGAACACACAGCAGAACACATAGCAGAACACACAGCAGAACACACAGCAGAACACACAGCAGAACACACAGCAGAACACATAGCAGAACACATAGCAGAACACACAGCAGAACACACAGCAGAACACACAACAGAACACACAGCAGAACACATAGCAGAACACACAGCAGAACACATAGCAGAACACACAGCAGAACACACAGCAGAACACATAGCAGAACACACAACAAAACACACAGCAGAACACATAGAACACATAGCAGAACACACAGCAGAACACATAGCAGAACACACAGCAGAACACACAGCAGAACACACAGCAGAACACATAGCAGAACACATAGCAGAACACACAGCAGAACACACAGCAGAACACATAGCAGAACACACAGCAGAACACACAACAGACCACAGCTGAACACAGCAGAACACGCAGCAGAATTCACAGCAGAACACACAGCAGAACACACAGAAGAACACACAGCAGAAAACACAACAGAACACACAGCATAACACACATAAGAACACACAACAGAACACACAACAGAACACACAGAAGAACACACAGCATAACCCACAACAGAACAAATAACAGAATACACAGCATAACACAGCAGAAAACAGCAGAAACACACAGCAGAACACACAGCAGAACACACAGCAGAACACATAGCAGAACACATAGCAGAACACAGCAGAACACATAGCAGAACACACAGCAGAACACACAGCAGAACACACAGCAGAACACATAGCAGAACACACAGCAGAACACATAGCAGAACACACAGCAGAACACATAGCAGAACACACAGCAGAACACATAGCAGAACACACATAACACACAGCAGAACACACAGCATAACACAACAGAACACACAGCAGAACACAGAGCAGAACACAGAGCAGAACACACAACAGAACACACAGCAGAACACACAGCAGAACACAGCAGAATACAGCAGAGCAAACAGCAGAACACAGCAGAACACACAACAGAACACACAGCAGAACTCACAGCAGAACTCACAGCAGAACACACAGCAGAACACCCAGAACACACAGCAGAACACACAGCAGAACACATAGCAGAACACACAGCAGAACACACAGCAGAACTCACAGCAGAACTCACAGCAGAACACACAGCAGAACACACAGAACACACAGCAGAACACACAGCAGAACACACAGAAGAACACACAGAAGAACACACAGCAGAACACACAACAGAACACACAGCATAACACACAGCAGAACACACAACAGAACACACAACAGAACACACAGGAGAACACACAGCATAACACACAACAGAACAAATAAGAGAATACACAGCATAACACACAGCAGAAAACAGCAGAACACACAGCAGAACACACAAGAGAACACACAGTAGAACACACAGCAGAACACACAGCAGAACACAACAGAACACACAGCAGAACACACATCATAACAAACAGCAGAACACACAGCATAACACAACAGAACACAGCAGAACACACAACAGAACACACAACAGAACACACAGCAGAACACACAACAGAACACACAGAAAACACAACAGAACACACAGCAGAACAAACAACAGAACACACAGCAGAACACAACAGAACACACAGCAGAACACACAACATAACACACAGCAAAACACACAGAACACACAGCATAACACACAGCATAACACACAACAAAACACACAGCATAACACACAGCAGAACACACAGCAGAACACACAGGAGAACACACAGCAGAACACACAGTTGAACACACAGCAGAACACACAGCAGAACTCACAGCAGAACTCACAGCAGAACACACAACAGATCACACAGCAGAACACACAGCAGAACACAGAGCAGAACACACAGCAGAACACACATCAGAACACACAACAGAACACACAGCATAACACACAGCAGAACACACAGCAGAACACACAGCAGAACACACAGCTGAACACAGCAGAACACACAGCGGAACACACAGCAGAACACACAGCAGAACACACAGCAGAGCACAGCAGAACACACATCAGAACACACAACAGAACACACAGCATAACACACAGCAGAACACACAGCAGAACACACAGCTGAACACAGCAGAACACACAGCGGAACACACAGCAGAACACAGCAGAACACACAGCAGAGCACAGCAGAACACACAGCAGAACACACAGCAGAACACACAAGAAACGTGCATAAAATGGGATTACTAATTTTTAAATAAATATTTACAGACATGACCTTATCAACCTGAGACACGCACGCACACACACACACACACACACACACACACACACACATACACACACACACACACACACCTCGTCAAAGGAGAAAGACCTTGGGGTGAGTATAACGCCAAGCACGTCTCCGGAGGCACACATCAACCAGATAACTCCGGCAGCATATGGCGACTGGCAAACCTAAGATTAGCGTTCCGTTACCTTAACAAGGAATCGTTCAAGACACTGTACACCGTGTATGTCAGGCCCATACTAAAGTATGCAGCACCAGTCTGGAACCCACATCTTGTCAAGCACGTCAAGAAACTAGAGAAAGTGCAAAGGTTTGCGACAAGGCTAGTTCCACAACTCAGGGGACTGTCCTATGAGGAAAGGTTGAGGGAAATAGGACGTAGAGTTGCTCAGCTTGGAGTTAGAGACCAATGTCAAAGTCTCTTAATGTCGTAGCACACGTAGAGTTGCTCAGCTTGGAGTTAGAGACCAATTTCTCGGGAAATGCAAGAAGAGTTAATCCAGGAGACGAGATGGTGTACTTCCACAAGGTAAGGGAAGTTTGTTCTCCATCAGAGAGCAAGTGAAGACTGCCTTGGGTCAGGCTGGTGGCCACAACCTTAGGTATGGTGACGTGGCTTCAAGGCGGGAATACCTGACGTTTCATAACGACCGGATAGCTAGTTAGCTACCGTCATATATCATCCTACCTATTTATACAAACTAAAGTATACAAGTTTATAAAGTAAGATATATTTAGTTTAGCTATTACTGAAAATATTCCAATATAAACTTATATGATAATAGATATACATGAAATATAAAATTCTTATTGCGTATACTTCAAGATACGCAACACCCCCTTCACACGACAATACGTCGCACCAAACAAAAAAAATTTAGCTTTTAACTCTTCATTCTCACGAATCACTTGGTTTTTACTATAGTGTTTCTCGCCAGTAGACAGCCATTGCATCAGCAGCGTGACTTCTGTTCTTCAGGGAACAGGTTGAGAAGCACTAATACAAAAGCAATCAACTGGCCTGAATCGTAATACGCACGCACACACACACACATGCACACACGCACACATGCACACACACACACACACACATACACATACACACCCACACACACACACACACACACACATACACCCATGGACATGGTATAAGAAACTGCTACCTCAGACACAAAGAAGGGGACTGTAGAGAACGGAGTGAAACTGTATGCAGAGGCCATATCAGACCATTGTGGAGCCCGAGAAAAAGAGAGGATCACATCGAGGGGAGTGTAGAAAAAGGGAGAGCTAAGCTATACGTAGAAGCCCTAACAGACCACAGCAGTGCACAGGGAAACTTAAGAAAGGAAAGCGACAAGCCACTGGGCCAAGGGATAACAGAAAGTGAAGAGATTGAAGAAAGGAAAGCTGCAATGGAGGCAACTACATTGAATCAGGGGTTACATAGGGATAGGCAGTGGGAGAATGAAAGAGAGAGATCAGTCTTTGTTTATGGGCTCCAGGAAGCTGAAGGGGAAACTTACGAAGCAAGAAGACAAGGGGAGAAAAAAGCAATTGAAAACATCATGAAAGCAATAGGAGAAGATAACATGACCCAGCTGGCAAATTTTCTGAGAATAGGGGGGTTTGCAAGAGGAAGAATCCGGCCAGTCAAAGTTATTTTCAAGGCAGAATTGACTCAAAACAGGATCCTGCAGGAGAAAGCAAGACTAAGGGATATGTTAGAGTACAGGAGGGTGTATCTCGAACGCTACAGAACATGAGAAGAAAGACAGAAACTGAAAGAGAGGGTACAGAGACAAAAGGAGGAAAGAGAGATGGACAGGAGAAACCAGACTCAGGAGGAAGCTCAAATACAATCACCTTCAGATGTCCCCCAACCTGGACAGCCCAAATCAACCAAACAATCTAACCCAAAACACACATGCCATACCCAATGTTTCCACCCAATCTCATTACAAATTCCACCTTCACCAACCACCCATAGTTCCTTTATGTCTCCCACTTTCCCAACGCCAACATACTCCCAGACTACGGTTTTAGGAAAAGAGTTGAAGGTTTGGTATACAAATGCAGATGGAATAACAAATAAATGTGAGGAGTGGCATGAAAGAATAAAGGAGACATCCCTGACATAATAGCACTCTACAGAAACGAAACTCACCAGGATGATAACAGATGCAACTCCACCCGATATCAAATCCTCAGGAAAGATAGAGGGAGCAGAGGGAGGAGGAGTTGCACTGCTCATTAAGAACTGGTGGGATTTGAGGAAGTGGAAGGAATGAATGGAATGGGCGAAAGGGACTACATAGTAGGAACAATTCAGTCTGAGGGCCATGTTGGTAATTGCTGAATGTACAACCCGCCACAGAACTGCA
>WNWK01027704.1:0-26046 GCA_009830355.1 Cherax destructor | reverse complement strand
TGCCACGGGAGTCACAGTGCGACCCTCCCAGAGAAAGTGGTGCGCGTTAAAATCGCCAAGTAATAGAAGGGGTGGCGGTAAGGAAGAAACCAGAAAATCAACATCTGGGATAGACAATGCCCGCGAAGGGGAGAGATATAAAGAACAGAGTGTATACCACTTATTCAAGTGGATACGGGCTGCAGTGTAATGTAAGGAAGAAGGGACATAGAGCTGATGGTATGGAACACCAGTGCATATAAGAAGAGCACTTTCATTAAAGGTTCCATCGGAAAAAGGATCTGATGAATATAACAAATTATAGCCTGAAAAGGGCCTGATAACAGTGGATTGTAATTTGGGTTCTTGCAAACAAACCCCAATAGGGAAAACTGGGAGAGCAACACCTGAAGCTCACCCCTGTTACCCCTGAGGCCTCGGATATTCCACTGCAAATAAGCCATGATTTATGGAGAGAAAGATAGAAGTGGAAGTGAGAGGAAGCTATGGACTAGGGTTAGAAAAGTCCACGTGTGGAGGCAGCGGAAGACCTGTAATCAGAGAGGGAGGAGGACGTTGTGAAGGAAGGGGGGGTTGAGACGAAGAAGAGAGATGAGGAACCTCAGATGGAGTAGTGTCCATCATCGGCTCAGTCTCTGAAATATATTCTGCAATAGCTTCCAGTGTTTCGGAAGTCAAAGATGTAGAATGTGAGACTACATTAGAAATGGAAGAAGAGGGAGCAACTATCGGGGAGTCTATAGACTGTACTAAAGTAGAGGACGAGGAGATAGAAGAGGAAACTGTCGTAGGGACTTAGGAGGAGACTGGGGATGAAGGTAGTGTATGAGGAGGAGAATGAACCTCCACACACGTTACAGAACTAGTCGGAGGCGAAGAACCTGGCAGTAGGGATTTTTTGCTGTGCTTATAAGGGGGGGGCGAGGACGTGTAGACTCAGAACTGTGCGAGTGAATAGAGGAAGGAGTGTGGATAGTATGGGAAGCCGAGGTAGGGACCTCAGAGCCAAGAACATCAAAAGGATTCGAGACAGGTGACTGAGGATGAGGCGACCACAGAGGAAGCCGTGGAAGTTGGGACCCCAGAAGCGGGGCGACGTTTAGCAATGCGAGAATAGGAAATACGGGGAAGTTTCCCTTGAAGGCGAAGATGAGAGACAGCCATAGCATATGAGAAGCCTTCCGCCTCTTTGAGACAACGGATTTCCCGCTCATTCAGGTAAACCTGACAACGGCGAGAATACAAAGGACGTGCCTCATGACAGTTAACCCTTAAACAGTCCACACGTAGATATACGTTCACTCACGTAGCTGACCGAATATTTTGAAAAAAACAAAATCATTTTTTTTAATGAAGAGCACATTTTTATAAACAGGATAGGCTAAAAAAAAAAAATTTGGGCCAGTACTTACCGAGATATAAGCCCGCCAATTTGGTACTGGATGCTCACCTGACGGCAACATCAAGTCCTGCCGCTTGCAGAAGTAATGCCGATATACTTTTTTTCTAGTTTTTATTTTAATTGATATAATTTTTATGTTCTGATAATTACAATTTACAATAGTTCTTGTGATTTCATAGCCAATCTTTGTTCTAACACTAATATTATGTAATGAAATAGTACTCAAATAGTCACAATCACACCAACAGGTGAACAGTTTCACCTGCCTTGGTCATTTACTATAGTCTATAAATATATACGAAGTATTTATAGGTCCCAGCAATGTTTTAGACATCCTGGAGTATATATGAAACTCCTTGAAGAATGGTGTTATGACAATGACCAGATAACTACTGATAAAGCAGTGACATTGATGAATGAATGTGTGCAGGGAACCCTTGCTTTTTCACTCTGTCTATCTGTCTGTCTATCTATCTGTCTGTCTATCTGTCTACCTATCTGTCTGTATCTGTCTGTATCTATCTATCTGTCTATCTATCTATCTGCCTGTATCTGTCTGTCTATCTGTCTGTATCTGTCTGTCTATCTATCTAGCTCTGCTTATCTGTCTGCCTGTGTGCCTGGAGTATATGAAACTCCTTGAAGAATGGTGTGTTGACAAGTGTCAGATAACTCTTGACAGCCCAGTGACATTTGATAAATGTCAGCAGTGCTGGAGGGAACCCTCCCTTTTTCAATATCTGTCTGTCTGTCTATCTGTGTCTGTCTATCTGTCTATCTGTCTGTCTGTATCTGTCTGTATCTCTCTGTATCTCTCTGTCTGTATCTCTCTGTCTGTATCTCTCTGTCTATCTATCTGTCTGTTTGTCTAGCTCTGCTTATGTCTGTCTAACTCTGCTTATCTGTCTGCCTGTGTATGTCTTTCTGTCTGCTTGTCTCAGTCTCAGAGTGCGTCTCGTAAGCCAACAGGTATTATACATGATGCAGAAGTGACGATGCGTATTACTTGCCAGTCATGCTTATTATGCCTTATATCTACAAGCATTGTATAGCATTTTGCCTGGAATTTTTGGGTTATCCTAGGTAATTTACACTATGTATAATAACTGTACTTATGTGTACATGTGAGAGAGAGACAGAGATATAGAACATATAGATATAGATAGATATATAGACAAAGATATAGATAGATATATAGACAAAGATATAGATAGATATATAGACAGACAAAGATATAGACAGATAAAGATATAGACAGATAAAGATATAGACAGATAAAGATATAGACAGACAAAGATATGGACAGATAGAGTTATAGACAGATAGAGAGAGAGCCAAAGCCAGCCAGCCTGCCGAATACATAAGAACATAAGAAAGAAGGAACACTGCAGCAGGCCTACTGGCCCATGCAAGGCAAGTCCATGACCCACCTAGTCAGGTCACATCCTCTGAAGGAAGGAGCATGGCATCAGACATAGTAGCACAAGCTTGTCAGGTCCAACTCACACCCACGCACAGTCACTCATGTATTTATCTAACCTAGTTTTACTTTCCTCTTATAAGGGGAGTGTTAATGCGACATAACATCATTGAATCCCTGGTGTTTGCCACACTATTTGCTCTAGCTGGCACTCAATCGAACTGGTGCTCCCACAAGGTACTAAGTGGTCCCCGATTTTTTTAATACTGCGCACACTGAGGGTGAAGACCCATTCTCTCATGTCTAGGCGACTCAGGCCTATCACACTAAATTTGAACGAATGTAAAATAAAACGTAGATGTACGTTCGGTCAGCTACGCGCGTGAACGTATATCTACGTGTGGACAGTTTAAGGGTTAAGGCAAGAGGGAGGTAGAGTACAAGAAGAACTGGCATGGTCGTCAGCACCACAGACTGGGCATTCGGCCATGGACCTGCAATATTTTGCTGGGTGACCAAAACGCCAGCAGTTTCTACACTGCTGCGGTGTAGGGGTCACCTTTCGAACTTGTAAACAATGACCTGCAATGTAGACCGAAGGTGGAAGTTCTCGGCAGTCAAACGTTAAACGAGCTATATTGCAAGGATAACGTCTTCGCTTATTGGCAGGGAGGACAAAAGTGTCAACTTTAAGGATAGGAAGTTCTTGGAGCTCAAGCTGCTCGAAAATGTCATCACCACATGTCTGGAAATTCCGTTGGACAATGGTGTGGGGCAAAATGACAGAACCACAACAAGAATTGAGGGAATGGTGCTTGTCAATAGTAACAGGAGCAGTATCTATGGTTGTGAGAAGAGAAAGATCGCGAGCTTGGCCAGCATTCTGGACCGTGATGATGCAAGTGCCGCTCTTGAGAGTGTGAAATGAGATGTCTTTACCAACATGGCGTAGCAGAGCCTTACCAATACTATGGTCTGAAAGATAGGTATTAGGAGAAGTCGGTCGCAGAGTAAAAAACTTTGTCCATTGAGTAGTTTGAAACAGAGAGTTTAAGGGGAGTGCGTGACGAGCTTGTCGTTTCTGAGATGAACGAGAAGAAAGTGTCAAATCATCATGTGTGGGTCTTGGTCGTCTGGGTGTGGGACCAGGGGTGGTCCGATGTGAGACGGGCGAGCGATTCGAAAATTGCCGCACCGTCGAGGGAGAAGCTGGAATCAAGGTCAGAGAAGAGCGAAGGTCAGATGTATCGAAAGGGCCAGTCGGGTCCCTGGGACCTGAAGCAGGTGACGAACTGGCACCTTGCTTCAGGTGCAGGGGTATTAGGGTTGTCCGAAGAGTTATCCATTAACAAGGTGGTGTCAGAACTAGGTGCGGTATCAAGGGGCCCGGGGGTAGAGTCACGGATTAGGGCATCCATGGTTAGGTTATTTCTTTCTTTTTGTTTTTAAGAAAAAAAAAAAAAATAAAATAAAAAAAAATAAAAAAAAGGGGGGAACATGGAGGAATAGCTCCTAGGAGGAATGAAAGGGGCGTAAATCCCCTTCCACGCCCAAGAGGACCTCAACACCGCAAGTAGTGCAGATGCTGCATGGAACCCATGCCATACCCTACCCTTCATTCCAGTAAACCAGCAATCCGGGATAGCAACCTCACATCCACTGAGCCACCTCAGCGGACAAAAGAGAGGGCGGCCGGATATCCGCCACAAAGCATACCGCCTTTGGCCACCACCCCCGGAATCCGAAAGGTGGCCTCCAGAGATACACCCGTCGCCTGAAAGATACCCAAGGCCACCCCCCGGGAGACCGGAGAGGGATTGGGACATCCCCAGGCGATCCAGATTCCACGGCAAACTACACCACCGCCAAGAACCTCAACGGAATAGGAATGGACCACGGTACCCTTCCCCCTACCTAGGAACTAGAATGCCTGTGGAGAGAAGCTCCCAGGGTAAAAATGGGAAGGAAATAAGGGAGGGATGAGGAGGAGGGAGGATGGGGAAGATGGGAAAAGGGAGGGGGGATTGGGGGGTAATTAGGTTCGGTCTGAGGAAGAAGACCAAAAGGTCCAATTCCTCAGACTGATAGCCTCTTTACCTCGTCAAGGAGCCCCCCTTAAAGAGGACACTACTGTATAAACACTTAAAAATATACTAAAAATGTAATAAATGGTGGAAAGGTGACATTAAAGCAATATCAAAGATGGATGACACAAACCCACTGCCATTATAGTGTGCCCCTCATTTAGCGACGAATTCGTTTAGGCTGTATTGTGTATAAGTTAGTCTTCATATTGGTGCAGCAAAATAACAGCAACACTTTCATTGCAACACACCATTTTAAGAGGGAATGATGCTATGAGTGAAGGTATATGAAAGGAATATTTTTCTACAGTTACCCTCCCAGTAATACTATACAGCCTCTCCTCACTTAGCGACGTACTCTTTTACCGACAACTCGGACTTACGGCAGGCTCTCTGACCAATATGCATACCTAAATAATGCATATTAGAGCTGATTTCCTCTTTTCTGTATTACAATATACAGTACACTACTGAATAAACATTTAAAAATATACTAAAAATGTTATAAATGGTGAAATGGTGACATTAAAAGAATATCAAAGATGGTTGACACAAACCCACTATCATTATAGCATGCTCCTTGCTTAGTGATGAATTCATTTACCGATGTGGTCTTAGGAACGGAACTCCATCGTTAAGTGAGGAGAGGCTGTACTGTATACAGCTGATGTGGTGTTGGATTAGAGAAAGCGTAATTCTTGCATGGCAACGACATCTCATTTATGTCAATTTGTTCTACTGTGGTTGCATGTATTACACTTGTATGATATGTAGCATGTTTCTCATATAACTTTGAAAAAATATGGATGGATTAATGAAAATGTATATAACAAAATATGACATTTAGTACCCCAGTGATTATTATTATTATTGCTGCATCAACACCTGCAAGACAGTGATTTTAATGTATACCTGCATGCCAGCACAGTGTGTAAGTTTATTTAGGTACAGTTACATGTTAGTATAATTATCAGAGTATACATAAAATATTCAATAACTTTAAAACTCAAAATTTTGGAAAGTTCTCAGACATAATCAATAGAGGTGGAGCTCATGGAGGATGCTAGCAAACAGTGGTGTGCAGACACCATAATAGCAAATCAGGGAGCAGTATAAGCAAACTTTTGGTTGTAATTTGAAATGTCCGTATTAGCAAATCACCATAAAGCGGGGCCCTCCCATATACAGTGTGTATACATAGTATATATATTACTTTGTATGTAGTATATGAATAACTAAGGTGTATTGAATGAACATACACTTATCAATACTCATTAATAACCCTCATGGTGACAAAATCAGATTCAATTCAAGGCAATTTGGGGATACTCAGGTTTAATTCAAGGAAGAGGAGGGTAGCTCCAATTCCGTAGACAAAGATTATAATCATAATGAAGCACTAAACCCTTATGGGTCATACAGCGCTGCCTTAGATCAAGACAATCATGGGGAAGTACTAAATCTATAAGGGCCGTACAGCACCTGGGGAATGGAAAGCAATCAGGTTCGATCTAAGGAAGGGAAGAATAAGTCCAGCTCCTTGAATCAAGAGCCCTGACTGGCATCAAGGTATCTCCCTTGAGTGGCCTCTTTATAATTCTAGGGTAGTGCTATACGGCTCCATGTAGATCAAGAGCTTACTGACATCGAGGCACTTCCCTTGAGGGGTCTTTAGGGTATTATTATTATTATTATAATCAAATAGAAGAAGCGCTAAACCACAGGGGTCATACAGCGCTGCAGGTTATTGTAGGATGCAGGGAGAGTGAGTTGTAAGAGGGAGATGGACGATTAGTAGGGTATGGAGTGCTAGATGACGGTGGGTAGTGCAGGGGTGGAGGGTAGCAAGAGATCGAGGTAGAAGGGACTGAGGGAGGTGCTAGAGGTATAATCTTCAGAGTTTGTGTAGTAAGTCAGTTTCTGTCAAAAAGTCAACAAGAGAGTCAGGATTAAAGGAGGGTCCATCTGCAAGAAGGGAAGGTAAAGAAAGGGCCGCAGAGCGAAGACGTCGTTGGAGGTAAATTCTGCGTGCTCGTTGATAGAGTGGGCAGTCCAACAGGATATGTCGAACAGACACTGGAACCTGACAATGCTCACAGAGGGGGGCAGAGAGCCTCTCCATGAGATACCCGTGAGTAAGACGAGTGTGGCCGATGCGAAGACGGGGAGAGTAGTCTCCCAACCTCGACATTGGTGACAAGAAGAAGGCCAGAAACCTATAACCGGTTTAATAGAATGAAGTTTGTTATTCAGCAGGTCAGACCAGCGTTGCTGCCAACGGGTGCGAAGGTGGGTAGCAATGACCGCAAAATAGTCCGTGAAAGGAACACCTCTATATGAAACTGGAAGGTCATGTACTGCTGACCGCACAGCAGTGTCTGCCTTTCATTGCCCTGTACGTCAACATGACCAGGGACCCAACAAAAACAATATCTTTATGCTTGCTAAAGATACGCGTAACCAAAGGTGGATACGAAGAACTAGGGGGTGAGGTGTATCAATTTTACGGATAGCCTGTAAAGCACTAAGGGAGTCTGAAACGACCACAAATGGTGACTCAGGCATAGATGCAATACGGATAAGTGCCACAAGAATGGCATACAATTCAGCCGTAAATATGCTAGCCGAGGGCTGTCCGGAAACACTGCTGCGAATCCGACGCCGTCAGATGACTTTGAACCATCGGTGTATACTGCGATGGCATGGGAATGAGAACGGAAGTGATCTAGAAAGAAAGAGCGAGAAGCCGCCGTAGGCAGTTGGGCTTTCGCGCAAGGTAGAGGAATAGAACAGACACGGACAGCAGGAACTTCCCAAGGGGGTAGAGGAAAGGGTGAAGCCACATGAACATATAATGGCGGAAGCTGAAGGGAAGACAAGAGTGAATGCAGACGAAGAGAAAAGGGACGAAGTAAACAGGGGCGACGAACAAATAACGAGCGTCTACTAACATCTGTGACAATCCTATACATGGAAGGATTGCGGAGGTCATGAGAGCGAACATAATAGCGAATGCAATGTGCATCACGACGATCGGACAAGGATGGAATGTTCGCTTCTACATAGAGGCTCTCAACCGGGGAAGAGCGAAAAGCACCAAGGCATAAGCGTAATCCCTGGTGATGGATGGGATTAAAGCTGGAAAGAGTGGCAGGAGAGGCTGCCGAATATATCTGGTCACCATAATCGAGTTTCGATAGAATTAGGGCCGAATGTAGGCGAAGGAGAGTTCTACGATCAGCCCCCCATGAAAGATGTGCGAGGGTTTTAAGGAGGTTCAGCCGGCTATGACAAGTCGCCTTCAGAGAGGTAATGTGAGGTTTCCAGGACAATCTGCGGTCAAACAGGAGGCCGAGAAACCTGACTGTATCACGTTCTGGGATACGTGAGCCGTATAGGTACAATGGATGATCAGAGACCACTGAACGTCTAGTGAACGTAATTTGATGAGTTTTGCCACTAGAAAATTTAAACCCGTGAGTGGTGGCCCAATCAGAAACCCGGTTGATGGCATGCTGGAGGAAACTGCAATGAGGTGACAGTCAGCACCTGCACAAGCTATAGCAAAGTCATCCACATAGAGCGATGACCAAATATTGGATGGGAGAACAGATGCCAGATTATTTATAGCAAGCAGAAAAAGTGTTGTGCTCAGAACACATCCCTGGGGACACCTTCAGCTTGGACAAATTCCGGGAGAGTTCATTACTAACCCGGACCCGGAAATGTCTGTCAGTTAAGAAAGCCTTAAGAAAGAATGGTAGGTTGCCTCGGAGGCCTAAGGAGTGGGCCTGGGCCAAGATATTATATCTCCAAGTTGTATCATAAGCCTTCTCAAGGTCAAAAAAGATAGCGATAACCGAATGGTTATTCGCAAAGGCATTACGAATATACGTATCCAAGCGCAGCAAGGGGTCAATGGCAGAACGGCCCTTACGGAAACCATACTGACTAGGGAGAGACTATTGTGAGTCTCTAAATACCACATCAAACGTCTATTAACTAGACGTTCCATCACCTGCAAACTGCACTGGTAAGAGCGATGGGACGGTAGTGAGAGGATCACGTCCCGTAGCACCTGGTTTTCGAAAAGGGAGAACAATAGCAGACTTCCACAGCTGGGGAATAACTCCTTGCGACCATATAAGATTAAAGAGTCGTAAGAGGACAGTAAGAGCAGACTGATGTAAATGCTGTAGCATACGAATATGTATGCCGTCTGGCCCAGCTGCCGATGATCGGCAAGCAGAGTGTGTTGCCTCCAGTTCTTGAAGGGTAAAAGGCACATTATAGGATTCTTCTCTAAGAAAGAAAAATCTAAGGGCTTTAACTCGCTGGCAGACTTAGAAGAAAGGAACGAGGGGCATAGATGGAGCCCCTGAGAAATGAGGACGAGATGGTTACCAATTTCAGTGGCAACGGCAAGAGGGTGTGCTATATCGACACCAGCAACCTGAAGAACAGGAGCCGGGTCGGGGGAGAATTTACAGCTTAATTTCCGCACTTTCTTCCAGACTGCACTCATCGAGGAAGCCGAAGTGACAGTAGAAACGTAATCTCGCCAGCAAGTGCATTTAGCATCACGTATGACACGACGAGCAATAGCTCTCTTCTCCTTGAAATCAAGGAGTCTCTCTGTGGTTCTGTTATATCGATACCTGCCCCATGCAGCACGTTTCAAACGCACTGCCCGAGCACAAGCAGGAGACCACCAAGGCACGCACTTCTGAGGATGCTTGCCCGAGGTTTGGGAATAGAATGTGAAGCCGCTGTGAAGATGGAGGACGAAAGAGATGTAAAACCTCATCAATGGAGGACGAGGTAGGAACCTCATGAAAGGCAGTAAGATGTGCGTAAAGGTCCCATTTCGCCCGGTCAAATTGCCAGCGTGGGCAATGAGGAGGTGGAGAAAACAGAGGGACTTAAGGATGATTGGGAAATGATCGCTGTCATGTAAGTCCGGGAGGACAGACCAGGTGAAGTCAAGGACAGTAGATGAAGAGCAGATGGAAAGATCAATGCAGGAGAAAGAATGAGTTCGGGGATCAAAATGGGTAGGAGTACCCGTATTTAAAACATGGAGGGAAGAGAAGCAAGAAATGTCTCCAACTGAATGCCACGGGAGTCACAGTGCGATCCTCCCCAGAGAAAATGGTGTGCGTTAAAATCGCCAAGTAATAGAAGGGTGGCGGTAAGGAAGAAACCAGAAAATCAACATCTGGGATAGACATTGCCCGAAGGGAGAGATATAAAGAACAGAGTGTATACCACTTATTCAAGTGGATACGGGCTGCTGTGTAATGTAAGGAAGAAGGAACATAGAGCTGAGGTATGGAACACCAGTGCTTATAAGAAGAGCACTTTCGTTAAAGGTTCCATCGGAAAAAGGATCCGATGAATATAACAAATCATAGCCTGAAAAGGGCCTGATAACAGTGGATTGTAATTTGGGTTCTTGCAAACAGACCCCAACAGGGAAAACTGAGAGAGCAACACCTGAAGCTCAACCCGGTTAGCCCTGAGGCCTCGGATATTCCACTGTAAATAAGCCATGATTTATGGAGAGAAAGATATAAGTGGAAGTGAAAGGAATCTATGGACTAGGGTTAGAAAAGTCCACGTGTGGAGGTAGCGGAAGACCTGTAATCAGAGAAGGAGGAGGACGTTGTGAAGGAAGGGGGGGTTGAGACGAAGAAGAGAGATGAGGAACCTCAGGTGGAGTAGTGTCCATCATCTGTCCAGTCTCTGTAATATATTCTGCAATAGCTTCCAGTGTTTCGGAAGTCAAAGATGCAGAATGTGGGACTACATTAGAAATGGAAGAAGAGTGAGCAACGATCGGGGAGTCTATAGACTGTACTAAAGTAGAGGGCGAGGAGATAGAAGAGGAAACTGTCGAAGGGGCTTGGGAGGGGACAGGGGATGAAGGTAGTGTATGAGGAGGAGGATGAACCTCCACACACGTTATAGAACTAGGCAGAGGCGAAGAACCTGGCAGTAGGGATTTTTGCCAGGCTTATGAGAAGGGGGGCACTGAGGTTTAGGTGAAGGACGAGGACGTGTAGACTCAGAAGTGTGCGAGTGAGTAGAGGAAGGAGTGTGGACAGTATGGGAAGCCGAGGTAGGGACCTCGGAGCCAAGAATATCAAAAGGATTCGAGACAGGTGTGATTGAGGATGAGGCGACCACAGAGGAAGCCGTGGAAGTTGGGACCCCAGAAGCGGGCGACGTTTAGCAATTCGAGAATAGGGAATGCGGGAAGTCTCCCTTGAAGGCGTAGATGAGAGACGGCCATAGCATACGAGAAGCCTTCCGCCTCTTTGAGACAACGGATTTCCCGCTCATTCAGGTAAACCTGACAACGGCGAGAATACGACAGATGTGCCTCATGACAGTTAAGGCAAGAGGAGGTAGAGTACAAGAAGAACTGGCATGGTCGTCAGCACCGCAGACTGGGCATTCGGCCATGGACCTGCAATATTTCGCTGGATGACCAAAACGCCAGCAGTTTCTACACTGTTGCGGTGTAGGGGTCACCTTCGGACTTGCAAACGTTGACCTGCAATGTAAACCGAAGGTGTAGTTCACGGCAGTCAAATGTTAAACGAGCTATATTGCAAGGATAACGTCTTCGCTTATTGGCGGGGAGGACAAAAGTGTCAACTTTAAGGATAGGGAGTTCTTGGAGCTCAAGCTGCTCGAAAATGTCATCAAACATGTCTGGAAATTCCGTTGGACAATGGTGTGGGGCAAATGACAGAACCACAACAAGAATTGAGGGAATGGTGCTTGTCAATAGTAACAGGAGCAGAATCTATGGTTGTAAGAAGAGAAAGATCGCGAGGTTGGCCAGCATTCTGGACCGTGATGATGCGAGTGCCGCTCTTGAGAGCGTGAAATGAGATGTCTTTACCAACATGGCTAGCAGAGCTTTACCAATACTATGGTCTGAAAGATAGGTATTAGGAGAAGTCGGTCGCAGAGTAAAAAACTTCGTCCATTGAGTAGTTTGAAACAGAGAGTTTAAGGGGAGTGCGTAACGAGCCGGTCGTTTCTGCGATGAACGAGAAGGGAGTGTCGAATCGTCATGTGTGGGTCTTGGTCGTTTGGGTGTGGGACCGGGGGTGGTCCGATGGGAGACGGGCGAGCGATTCGAAAATTGCCGCACCGTCGAGGAGAAGCGGAATCAAGGTCAGAGAAGAGCGAAGGTCAGACGTATCGTAAGGGCCAGTCGGGTCCCTGGTACCTGAAGCAGGTGACGAACCAGCACCAGCAAGAGGTACAGGGGCATGAGAGGTGTCCAAAGAGTCATCCGTTAACGAGGCAGGGTCAGTACTGGGTGCGGTATCAGGAAGGGGCCCGGGGTAGTGGGTTCATGGATTGGGTCAGCCATGGTTAGGTTACTTCTTTCTTTTTATTTTTAAGAAAAAAAAGAAGAAAGAAAATAAAAATAAAAAAGAATAAAAAAAGGGGGAACGTAGAGGAATAGCTCCTAGGAGGAATGAAAGGGAGCGTAAATCCCCCTCCGTGCCCAAGAGGACCTCAACACCGCAAGTGGTGCAGATGCAGCATGGAACCCGTGCCATACCCTACCCTTCATGCCAGTAAACCAGCAATCCGGGATAGCAACCTCACATCCACCGAGCCATCTCGGCGGACAAAGAGAGGCGGCCGGATATCCGCCACAAAGCATACCGCCTTCGGCCACCACCCCCGGAATCCGAAAGGTGGCCTCCAGAGATACACCCGTCGCCCGAAAGATACCCAAGGCCACCCCCCGGGTGACCGGAGAGGGATCGGGACATCTCCAGGCGATCCAGATTCCACGGCAAACTACATCACCGCCAAGGACCTCAACGGAATGGGATGGACCACGATACCCTTCCCCCTACCTAGGAACTAGAATGCCTGAAGAGAGAAGCTCCCAGGGTAAAACTGGGAAGGAAATAAGGGAGGGAAGAGGAGGAGGAGGAGGAAAGGGAAAAGGGAGGATGGGGAAGATGGGAAAAAGGGAGGGGGGATTGGGGGGTAATTAGGTTCGGTCTGAGGAAGAAGACCAAGAGGTCCAATTCCTCAGACCGATAGCCTCTTTACCTCGTCAAGGAGCCCCCCTTAAAGAGGAGCACATTGCATTGAAGTCTGTATTTGAGGGCTTCCAGACAGTGTTGGCCACACTACCTACAAAGGTCTCTAGCTCCCACCATAATACAGTGACTTCCCATGAAGACAACCAGCCTTATTTTTCAGCCACCTAATTATTATTATAATCAAATAGAAGCGCTAAACCACAGGGGTCATACAGCACTGCAGGTTATTGCAGGATGCAGGGAGAATGGGTTGTAAGAGGGAGATGGATGATTAGTAGGGTATGGAGTGCAGCAGGACAGTGGATAGTGCAGGGATAGAGGGTAGCAAGAGATCGAGGTAGAAGGGACTGAGGGAGGTGCTAGAGGTATAATCTTCAGAGTTTGTGTAGTAAGTCAGTTTCTGTCAAAAAGTCAACGAGAGAGTCAGGATTAAAGGAGGGTCCATCAGCAAGAAGGGAAGGTAAAGAAAGGGCCGCAGAGCGAAGATGCCGTTGGAGGTAAATTCAGCCACCTAAGAGGTCTACAATCTCCACACCAGTTAAAGTAAGCATGAGAGCTAGGAGAGTGAATTATATTCAACATTATGTTTAGTGGGTAGCATTAAACCCCTAGGGTTATACAGCACCTAGGGAATAGGAGGCAATCAGTTTCAGTCCAAGTCCTTATATCACGAGCCCCTGACCGGCATCGTAGAACCATTCTTGAGGAAAATTTTTATTCATAAAGTGCTAAACCTTTGGGGGTCATTCAGCACTACACAGAAAGGGTGAGGTAGTTGGAAGGAGGTAAGGTTATGAGGGAGGTCAGTCACTGTATCAAATAATTATCCATCCAGAACTCGCTGACATAACTCACATTTATGGTGGGATACTAATTGCAATAACAGGAAAGCACTAAACCTGTTGGGGGTTATGCAGTGCTTGGAGAATGGAAGGCAATCTGGTTTGATTTGAGAAAGGGGAGGGTAACCCCTAATTCCATGGATTAAGATCCATTCAGCATCAAGGCACCCCCTTGAATGGCCATCAGCAGAGGGCAAACAGAAAAAGCATGTCGACAATGAAGGTTATGTCTAGATTGAAGCCATTGTGCACCTTGAAGAAAGGGACAATCACTTTAAACCAGTGGTCCTCAACCTTCCTACACAAGTAGGCCACACTTGATGGTCAAATGTGTGATGAGGGCCACACGGTTTTGTCGACACTGTGCAGTGTGGAACCTACATAAAAGTGAATTCATAATTTCATGTGAGGGCCACATCCATTTCCTAGAAGGGCCTCAGGTTGGGGACCCCTGCTTTAAACTATCACCTTGACCTGATACTTCTCTCAGCAGGCTGCCAGGCACCCATCCAAAAGTTGACATTTAATAGTATTAACAGTTGTAAATGGTGGACATTTACAACTGTTAATACTATTTATGAAGGGATTCAGGGAAACCGGCAGGCCGACTTGAGTCCTGGAGATGGGAAGTACGGTGTCTGCACTCTGAAGGAGGGGTGTTAATGTTGCAGTTTTATAACTGTAGTGTAAAGCACCCCTCTGGCAAGACAGTGATGGAGTGAATGATGGTGAAAGTTTTTCTTTTTCGGGCCACCCTGCCTTGGTGGGAGTCGGCCGATGTGTTAATAAAAAAAAAAATGGTGGACAACCAGTAGTTCATTTGTTTGATGAAAACATCCAGCTTGTTGGTCACTGATGAAGATCAGTGATGCTGCTGTAACTCCCAAGACCTGAGTTGACACAGGAAAATAATTAGGGAATAGCAACTGTCTTCAGAAGATTATACATGAATTTACCAACTATGAATCATGAAGATTGCTTATACATGTCAAATTAAGCAATTGCTAGCTGTCTCTGGTATATATCCTACCTCCCCTTCCCCTAAACTGAATTGTCATGTCAGTATTGCTTTGTATTACTACCCCCTCATTAATAATGCTCTTACAAACAGAGCTGTGTTAATCAGAGCAATCATTGTATTAATAAATAAATTGTCAACCTTATCACTCACAAACTTGAGCTTAATGTTATCTAAGTTAACCAAGTTATTTTTAGGTAAGCCTTAAGTTAGTGTTAATTTGGCCAAACTGTATTGCATAACTAGGCATTTTTCCATGCAAGCCATCTTTGTGAAAGATTGTGATATACCTGATAGCCTATGTATTTTCATGGTAAATATATTTTTTAATTTTATTAAAAACAACAAAACTCTTTAGTAGAATATGAATATTCATTACTTAGATGCCTAGTATGGCAGGGATTCAACAGAGAGGCATGCTGCATTGAATGCAAAGAATGAGGGGGGATGCAAGGCATCAAGAAGCTGAATCAATTGCAAGATGATCCGAGAACCTAAGACTTGACAAAATATATGGTCATGCTAACAGTTTAGTGAACAGTAGAACAAAGTTTAGCACCTAATAATAATACATTATGATTACTATTACCATTAAGAGCGCAGTGGTAACCAACCTAAGGTCACTCAGCAAGGCGAAAGAAACAAAAATTAATCCAAAGCCCTCAGAAAATTTGGAGCCAACTTCTGTACACAGTAGTAGAGCATCAAGTGTGGTAAAAAAGGATAAATGAAAAATAAGCAAAACTTCAAAACAGAGAAGTGGGACTGCAGGATTGGGAAGTAAATGTCAGACTTGAAGCTTAGACACTTCAAAAGGAAGAGACAGGAAGAACACAGTTACTTTTTACTGATGATTCTGTGCTTTTGGGAGATTCTAAAGAAAAGTTGCAAAGGTTAGTGGACGAGTTTAGGAGGGTATGTAAAGGTAGAAAGTTTAAAGTGAACATAGATAAGAGTAAGGTGATGAGGGTATCAAACAATTTAGATAAAGAAAAATTGGATATCACATTGGAGAGAGGGGTATGGAAGAAGTGAATGTTTTCAGATACTATTTGGGAGCTGACTTGTCAGCGGATGGGTTTATGAAGGATGAGGGGTGCGTTGAGGTATCTGTTGAGACAAAAAACGTTATCCATGGAGGCAAAGAAGGGAATGTACGAAAGTATAGTGGTACCAACACTTATATGGGTGTGAAGCATGGGTTGTAAATGCTGCAGCGAGGAGATGGCTGGAGGCAGTGAAGATGTCCTGTCTAAGGGCAATGTGTGGTGTAAATATTATGCAGAGAATTCGGAGTGTGGAAATTAGGTGGTGTGGAGTTACTAGAAGTATTAGTCAGAGAGCTGAAGAGGGGTTGTTGAGGTGGTTTGGTCATTTAAAGAGAATGGATTAAAGTAGAATGACTTGGTGAGCGTGTAAATCTGTAGGGGAAGGAAGGCGGGGTAGGGGTCGTCCTCGAAAAGGTTGGAGGGAGGGGGTAAAGGAAGTTTTGTGGCGAGGGGCTTGGACTTCCAGCAAGCGTGCGCGAGCATGTTAGATAGGAGTGAATGGAGATGAATGGTTTTTGGGACCTGACAAGCTGTTGGAGTGTGAGCAGGGTAATATTTTGTGAAGGGATTCATGGAAACTGGTTAGCCGGACTTGAGTCCTGGAAATGGGAAGTAGAATGCCTGCACTTTAAAGGGAGGGGTTTGGGATATTGTCAGTTTGGAGGGACTTCTAAACTGTCATATCTGAGCACCTCTGCAAAGACAGTGATTATGTATGAGTGAGGTGAAAGTGTTGAATGATGATGAAAGTGTTTTCATTCTTTTTGGGGATTTTCTTTCTTTTTGGGTCACCCTGCCTTGGTGGGAGACGGCCGAGGTGTTTAAAATATATATACACGTATACTATACGATTATATATATAAAGTGGACCCCCGAGTAACGAACATAATTCATTCCAGAAGCCTGCTCAAGTGCCATTACCAAACGAATTTTCTCCCTTAATAAGGAATAATGTCAAGTAGGTTAGTCCTTATCAGACCCCCAAAAATACACTTACAAAAGCACTTACAATATTATACTTACATAATTGTACGATTTCCGAGGTGCTTGTAACTCGGGGGTCCACTGTATATATATATATTTTTTTTTTCAACAAGTCGGCCGTCTCCCACCGAGGCAGGGTGACCCAAAAAGAAAGAAAATCCCCAAAAAGAAAATACTTTCATCATCATTCAACACACTCACCACACTCGTACATAATCACTGTCTTTGCAGAGGCGCTCAGATACGACCCCTCCTTTAAAGTGCAGGCATTGTACTTCCCATTTCCAAGACTCAAGTCCAACTAAATCAATTAACTGGTTTCCCTGAATCCCTTCACAAAATGTTACCCTGCTCACATTCCAACAGCTCATCAGGTCCCAAAAACCATTCGTCTCCATTCACTCCTATCTAACACGCTCACGCACGCTTGCTGGAAGTCCAAGCCCCTCGCCCACAAAACCTCTTTTACCCCCTCCCTCCAACGTTTTCGGGGATGACCCCTACCCCGCTTTCCTTCCCCAATAGATTTATACACTCTCCAAGTCATTCTACTTTGTTCCATTCTCTCTAAATGACCAAACCACCTCAACAGCCCCTCTTCAGCCCTCTGACAAATACTTTTAGTAACTCCACACTTAATCCCAATTTCCACACTACTAATTCTCTGCATAATATTTACACCACACATTGCCCTTAGACATAACATCTCCACTGCCTCCAGCCTCCTCCTCCTCGCTGCAGCATTTACAACCCATGCTTCATACCCATATAAGAGTGTTGGTACCACTATACTCTCAGACATTTCCTTCTTTACCTCCATGGATAACGTTCTTTCTCTCCACAGATACCTCAATGCACCACTCACCTTTTTGTCTTCATCAATTCTATAGTTTACCTCATCCTTCATAAACCCATCCACTGACAAGTCAACTCCCAAATATCTGAAAACATTCATTTCTTCCATACTCCCTCTCTCCAATGTAATATCCAAATTTTCTTTATCTAAATCGTTTGATACCCTCGTCACCTTACTCTTATCTATATTCACTTTCAACTTTCTACCTTTACACACCCTCCCAAACTCGTCCACTAACCTTTGCAACTTTTCTTTAGAATCTTCCATAAGCACAGTATCATCAGCAAAAAGTAACTGTCAACTCCCATTTTGCATTTAATTCCCCATAATTTAATCCCACCCCTCTCCCCAACACCCTAGCATTTACTTCTTTTACAACCCCATCTATAAATATATTAAGCAACCATGGTGACATTACACATCCCTGTCTAAGACCTACTTTTACCAGGAAGTACTCTCCCTCTCTCCTACACACCCTAACCTGAGCCTCACTATCCTCATAAAAACTCTTTACAGCCTTCAGCAACTTACTACCTATTCCATACACTGGCAACATTTGCCACATTGCTCCCCTATCCACTCTATCATATGCCTTTTCTAAATCCATAAATGCAATCAAAACTTCTCTACCTTTATCTAAATACTGTTCACATATATGCTTCACTGTAAACACTTGATCTACACATCCCCTACCCACTCTAAAGCCTCCTTGCTCATCTGCAATCCTACTCTCTGTCTTACCTCTAATTCTTTCAATAATAACCCTGCCATACACTTTACCTGGTATACTCAGTAAACTTATTCCCCTATAATTACAATCTCTTTTATCCCCCTTCCCTTTATATAAAGGAACTATAAATGCTCTCTGCCAATCCCTAGGTACCTTCCCCTCTTTCATACATTAAACACAAAAATACAAAACACTCCAACACTATCCCCCCCTGCTTTTAACATTTCTGTCATGATCCCGTCAGTTCCAGCTACTTTACCCCCTTTCATTCTACGTAATGCCTCACGCACCTCCGCACACTCACAGCCTGCTCTTCTTCACTCCTAAACAATGTTGTACCTCCCTGGCCAGTGCATGAAATTACCGCCTCCCTTTTTTCATCAACATTTAAAAGTTCCTCAAAATATTCCCGCCATCTACCAAATACCTCCAGCTCCACATCTACTAACTCCCCTACTCTGTTTTAAACTGACAAATCCATTCGTTCCCTAGGCTTTCTTAACTTGTTTATCTCACTCCAAAATTTTTTCTTGTTTTCAGCAAAATTTCTTGAGAGAGCCTCTCCCACTCTTTCAT
The DNA here is from genome assembly GCA_009830355.1 of Cherax destructor. NCBI lineage: Eukaryota > Metazoa > Arthropoda > Malacostraca > Decapoda > Parastacidae > Cherax > Cherax destructor. The sequence goes on along the minus strand of WNWK01027704.1, from coordinate 6,998 downwards.
CTGCTCTCCTTTTGCACTTTCTCACCACTCTCTTCACCTTTCTTTTACTCTCCATATACTCTGCTCTTCTATTAACACTTCTGTTTTATAAAAACCTCTCATAAGCTACATTTTTCTCTTTTATCACACCCTTTACTTCTTCATTCCACCACTCACTCCTCTTTCCTCCTGCACCCACCCACCTATAGCCACAAACTTCTGCCCCACATTCTAATACTGCATTTTTAAAACTATCCCAACTCTCTTCAACCCCCCCACTACTCCTACTTGCAATAGCCCACCTTTCTGCCAATAGTTGCTTATATCTCACCCTAACTTCCTCCTCCCTTAGTTTATACACTTTTATCTCTCTCTTACTTGCTGTTGCCATTTTCTTTTTGTCCCATCTACCTTTTACTCTAACTGTAGCTACAACTAAATAATGATCTGATATATCCGATATATACGTATATGTAATATATATATATATATATATATATATATATATATATATACACAGTGGTACCTTGACTTACGAGTTTTCCGAGTTATGAGCCATCGCTCGGTTGATTTTTTGCTCTGAGTTGAAAGCCAAAATCCGAGTTACAAGCGAGCTTCAGATATGCCACCACTAATTGGCGGCTTATCTTAAGTCAAATCCAACTCTGTACCCAGAAGAATGTCAGGTACTTCGTCCCATCCCACATGCTCTTACAAGACATAACTGGAAGGATAATACTCCCACACTAATCCCCGATTGTAGTGAGGCACCTCGTCCCTTGTTTGGTTCTCGTATAAAAACGGGGAAGAGGTAACCTCCATTTCAACACTCACAGTTTTCCAGAAACATTAAGGTGGATGGAGTACTGATAGTGGTGGGTGTAGTAGTTATGGTGGTGGGTAGAGTAGTGGTGGTGGTGGGTGGAGTAGTGGTGGTGGTGGGTGGAGTAGTGGTGGTGGTGGGTGGAGTAGTGGTGGTGGTGGGTGGAGTAGTGGTGGTGGTGGTGGTGGGTGGAGTAGTGGTGGTGGTGGGTGGAGTAAGTGATTGTGGTGGGTGTAGATATGGCAGTGGGTGGAGAAGTGATGGAAGTGGGTGGAGAAGTGATGGTAGTGGTGGGTGGAGTAGTGATAGTGGTGGGTGTAGTAGAGATGGTGGTGGGTGGAGTAGAGACAGTGATGTTTGGAGTAGTGAGGGTGGTGGGTGTAATAGAGATGGTGGTGGGTGGAGTAGTGAGGGTGGTGGATGGAGTAGTGATAATGGTGGATGGAGTAGTGATAATGGTGGATGGAAAATGAAGGTGGTGGGTGGAGTATATACAATATTTCTTATTTATAAATACATTTTTCTTATTTAACCCTTTGACTGTTTTGGTCGTATATATACGTCTTACGAGCCACTGTTTCAGACGTATATATACTCAAAAATTCTAGCGGCTTCAAATCAAGCAGGAGAAAGCTGGTAGGCCCACATATGAGAGAATGGGTCTGTGTGGTCAGTGTGCGCTGTATAAAAAAAATCCTGCAGCACGCAGTGCATAATGAGAAAAAAAGAAACTCCGACCGTGTTTTTGGATTAAAACGCCGACTTTGAGGTGTAGTTTTGTATAGTATTTATTGTTGTATTCTCTTTTTCATGGTCTCATTTGATAGAATGGAAAACATATTACAGAAATATAGATGATTTTGATTAGTTTCATGAAGAAAATGACCTTGAAATTGAGCTCAAAGTAGTGGAAATGTTCGATTTTTGTCAATGTTCAAGAGTACACAAATCACGACATTCGTTCAATACACGTCAACTGGTGAGTCTAATATTCTTACACAAGTGCACTGATATTATTTATACCATTTTTACAATAATGCAGTAGTCTGCATAACAGTAAATCTTCTATTATTTTTTGTGAATAAAAATTCAAAATAGAAAGCAAGAGTAATATAAGAGGGGCCTAAAGACGTGACTAATGAACAGAGAAAATCTTATTTTAGTGCCAGGAATGTCTGCATTGTTTATTCTGGACCCTATTTTAAAATTGACATCTTTTTTATTTTGCATGAAATTGGCCAAATTGCCAATTTCTGGGTAGTTGAAATCGGTAAATTGGTGGTTTCTTGTGCTCAATTGATAGAACAAATGGAGTTCTAAAGAAATAGTATGAGTTTGGTCGACTGAAACAATGGAATTGACCGAAAATAGGGCTCAAAGTCAGCGAAATCGCTGATGCGTATATATCGCCGACATTGCTAACTTCGCGAGAGCGTAATTCTGTAAGTTTTCCATCAAATTTCGTACTTTTGGTGTCATTACCATCGGGAAAAGATTCTCTATCATTTCATAAGAAAAAATAATTTATTTTTTTTCCAAAATTTTGCGACAACAGGAGACACCTCAGGATTAGGGGTTGCGACAGTCAAAGGGTTAAAAACCCGTAACAAAAAAATTGGGGTGGTTTTTTTTGGGGAGCTGGAACGGATTAATGGCATTTCAATTAATTTCAATGAGGAAAATTTATTAGATATATGAGCAAATTGAGTTACAAGCTGGGTCACAGAACGAATTAAACTCATAAGTCAAGGTACCACTGTATATATAGTAGGGCCCTGCTTTACAGGCCCCTACGTTATGGGGCCTTGCCTTACGGCATTCTGCTAATACGGCGATTTCAAATTATGACCAAAACTCGCTATACAGCAACCTGTCATTCTAATACAGCGCACTCCACCTAGTTTGTTTACATTCTCCATGAGCACATCTCTCTATTATGTCTGGAAACTTTCAAAAATTTCATGTGCTTTAACCCTTTCAGGGTCCAGAGGCCAAATCTCAAGAGTGACAGCCAGGGTCCAAGAATTTTTTTTTTGGGGAAAAAAAAAAATCTATAGGTAATAAAACAAAAAAAAATAATTCTGATCATTACTTTCCAAGATATAGAGGCGTGAAGTTGACCCTCAATGACCGGGTGGCAACATTGGCGACTTCCGAAAAGTCGCATTTTTTTTTGCTTTGTTCGTTTTTTCTTTCCTAATTTCTTTTTCCAGTAATGTTTGTGGCCTGTGAGAACAATATAATGCATAATGTATACAGTGGTCCCTCGTGTTTTGGTCATAATCCGTTCCAGAAATAATGTAAATACAATTAATCCGTTCCACCCAAAAATATTCACAAAAAAATAATTTTTTTAAAGAATAAATACTATAGTTTTACATACACAAACTAACATTATTAACACAAAATAATACATAAATAATAAATAACATTTACTTACCTTTATTGAAGAGAGTTGCTGGCATCTGGAAGATAGGGAGGAGGACAGGGGGAGGGGTTACTGTTTGGAAGGGGAATCCCCACTACCTGCTACACTCCCTGCATGCCTGATACACTCCCTGCATGCCTGCTACACTCCCTGCATGCCTGCTACACCCCCTGCATGCCTGCTACACCCCTGCATGCCAGCTACACCCCTGCATGCCTGCTACACTCCTGCATGCCTGCTACACTCCCTGCATGACTGCTACCTCCCTGCATGCCTGCTACACCCCTGCATGCCTGCTACACACCCTGCATGCCAGCTACACCCCCTGCATGCCTGCTCACCCCTGCATGCCTGCTACACTCCCTGCATGCCTGCTACACTCCTGCATGCCTGCTACACCCCTGCATGCCTGCTACACCCCTGCATGCCAGCTACACCCCCTGCATGCCTGCTACACTCCCTGCATAGCTGCTACACTCCTGCATCCTGCTACACTCCTGCATGCCTGCTACACTCCCTGCATGCCTGCTACCCCCCTGCATGCCTGCTCCTCCCTGCATTCACAAATAATTTTAAAGATAAATCACTATAGTTCATACACAAACTAACATTATTAACACAATAACATCTAGCATACCTCCCTATGAACTGCTGCACTCTGATGCCTGTACATCCTCATCCTGCTACACTCCTGCATGCCTGCTACACTCCTGCATGCCTGCTACACCCCTGCATGCCTGCTACACTCCTGCATGCCTGCTACACTCCCTGCATGCCTGCTACACTCCCTGCATGCCTGCTACACTCCCTGCATGCCTGCTACACTCCCTGCATGCCTGCTACACTCCCTGCATGCCTGCTACACCCCTGCATGCCTGCTACACTCCCTGCATGCCTGCTACACTCCCTGCATGCCTGCTACACCCCTGCATGCCTGCTACACTCCCTGCATGCCTGCTACACTCCCTGCATGCCTGCTACACTCCCTGCATGCCTGCTACACTCCTGCATGCCTGCTACACTCCCTGCATGCCTGCTACACTCCCTGCATGCCTGCTACACTCCCTGCATGCCTGCTACACTCCCTGCATGCCTGCTACACTCCTGCATGCCTGCTACACTCCCTGCATGCCTGCTACACTCCCTGCATGCCTGCTACACTCCCTGCATGCCTGCTACACTCCCTGCATGCCTGCTACACTCCCTGCATGCCTGCTACACTCCCTGCATGCCTGCTACACTCCCTGCATGCCTGCTACACTCCTGCATGCCTGCTACACTCCCTGCATGCCTGCTCACTCCCTGCATGCCTGCTACACTCCCTGCATGCCTGCTACACTCCCTGCATGCCTGCTACACTCCCTGCATGCCTGCTACACTCCCTGCATGCCTGCTACACTCCCTGCATGCCTGCTACACTCCCTGCATGCCTGCTACACTCCCTGCATGCCTGCTACACTCCCTGCATGCCTGCTACACTCCCTGCATGCCTGCTACACTCCCTGCGTGCCTGCTACCACTGGGGTGCCACTAGGAAGCTTCTTTGAACCCATGGTGACTTATTTCACAGTGACAATCACTAAACCAGCAATAAACAGAATAAATTTATTGTGAAATGTTTGAAAGAGCGCGCTGGGTAATGTTCTCTCAATGGTGAACAACTCTACACGGGCAGGCGGACAGGTCTGGTACGGACCGATACATGAAAAAAGCATTGACCGAAAAAAGCGCTCGAAACACAAAAAAAACGATATTCGGAATCACCGAAACACGAGGAACCTCTGTATGACCCTTGTGGTTTAGCGCTTCTTTTGATTATAATAATAATAATAATAATACAACAAAAAACATGCAAAAATGTTGTATATTAGTAATGTTCTATTATATACGTATTTACATATGTACAGTCACTGGACATGTTCCTAGAACTGCTACAGTCTGTGAAAATCTTTGAAAGAAGGTGTCATGCGCAATGGTATCTTACTTACCTGTGGACCATTATGATTTTATATGCTTATAGATATGAGGCATAAGAATTATTGTTGCATTGGGCTGGTGCAGCATGCTGCATGCTCGTGGCACCATATAGTACAGGGTACAGGGACCCTAATTAAAATAAGTGACTTTTTTGGGTTATCCTAGGATCTTTACACATATGCTGCTATGTATGATAATCTATGTAACTGTATTTGTGTATATTACCTGAATAAACTTACTGGAGCGCATGTGGAGTCGTAAGTAAGTTTATTCAGGTATACACAAATACAGTTACATAGATTATCATACATAGCAGCATATGTGTGGAGAACCTAGGATAACCCAAAAAAGTCACTTATTTCAGATCCACTTCCATCAGTGTTAGAACTATAACTTGGGTAGAGGAGAGTCAGAATTCGCTGGGGAGTAATGTGTTTCTTATATAATTTTGAAGATTCATAGATGGATTAATGAAATGTCTATATTAACTTAAAATAAGACATTTAATGTGCCCAAGAGTGATTATTATTATGTACTATTAATATTACTATGGTGTTAAGACTAGGGGGACACTTAGTGATTTTAATGTGTACCTGCATGCCAGCACAGCGTGTAAGTATATTTAGGTACAGGTACACAAGTATTATTATCAGAGCACATATAAAATATGCAATAACTAACCCTTTCAGGGTCCGTCCCGTAGATCTACGGCTTTGAAGCCAGGATCCAAGCAGTAGATCTACGCCAAAATTCTAGCAGCTTCAAATTTAGAGCAAGAAGGCTGGTAGGTCTAAGCTGCCCCTAATGCCATGGCATGCCAGTGGCTCTCCTTGCATTACAGTTTTATAATTGTAACTACCAATAACTATGTATACTTGTAACTTGCATCGAAATAAAAATATTATATTATATTATTATCTAAGAGAATGGGTCTGTGTGGTCAGTGTGCGCAGTAAACAAAAAATCGGGGCACCTGCATTGCATTGTGGGAACGCCATGTCAGTAAGTTTTGTTCATCATGCCTGGCGGCAAGGAAGCTCTCACTCCCCAGCGAATTCTGACTCTCCTCTTCCCAAGTTATAGTTCTAACACTGATCTAACACACACAAACATGCTATGTTTATATGCTATATGAAGGTGTGATAGCCAGGCGGAGGGAAAACATTACGTTTTCTCTGGTCCAGCACCAGAGAAAACATATATGAATCTGCGTTTGTCCTAGTCACTCCCCTTAACACTCCGCTTTTGTTTACAATTCTCGGCATGAATTATTCATTACTTCACCCTTCGTTTATGATGGCATCTAAAGGTAGTTGTTAGAAACGATTAAATTCAGTGAACAAGGTATGTCAATGGTAATAATATGGCTCTGGGCCGAAGTGTAGTTAGCCGGTAGGTGTAGCCCAGGCAGGCTACACCTACCGGCTACCTACACTGACTTCCTACAAATAAATACTGCTCGCCCTCGTCCAACATTAAGACTATGTACAGTGGACCCCCGCTATTCGAACGGCTCGGCAGTCGAACAAATCGTCATTAGTACAAAAATTTTGATATCGTCATGCGAACAAATTATCGCGAGTCGAACAAATACGTTCGTGACCTGTCAGCCCAGGCGCTTGGGTGCCTCACAGCGCAGGCGTGGAGAGCCAGTCCCGCGTTGTTTACACTCGAGAGAACAATACCCTGCACGCTTCCCCAGACATTTCACACTTAATTATAATTTTTGGAGTTTGTTCATTAAGTGTGACTGTGAAATAAGCTACCATGGGTCCCAAGAAAGTTCCTAGT
>WNWK01027703.1:0-26046 GCA_009830355.1 Cherax destructor | reverse complement strand
GTGTAAAATGATAATGGGAGCCCTTTGATTGAACTTTGTATAGAAAGGGTTTAGTTATAGGTAATACATATTTTAAGAAAGAGGATAAATAAGTATGACAAGATAAGGACAGGCGAATGGACAGTAGCTTGTTGGACTATATTGGTAGATAAAAGAATGTTGAGTAGACTTCAGGATGTACATGTTTATAGAGGGGCTACAGATATATCAGATCACTTTTTAGTTATAGCTACAGTGGAGTAAAGTGATGGGATACAAGGAAAATAGAATCAGTAAGTAAAAGAGAGGTGAAGGTTTATAAACTAAAAGAGGAGGCAGTTAGGGTAAGATATAACAACTATTGGAGGATAGATGGGTTAGTGAGAGGTAGGCAATGTAATGAAAATGCATGGGGTAGATTTAAAAATGAAATAGAGTGTTCAGCAGAAGCTTCAGAATACAGGCGAGTGAAGTGAGGGAAGAGGAGCACAGTGGAATGATGATGTAAAGAGAGTAGTAAGGAGAAAAGTTAGCATATGAGAGGCTCTTTTACAAAGTAGAAGTGATGCAAGGAGGGAAGAGTATATGGAGAGAAAAAGAGAGGTTAAAAGAGTGGTGAAGCAATGTAAAAGAGAGCAGATGAGAGAGTGGGTGAGATGTTATCAGCAAATTTTGTTGAAAATAAGAAAAAGTTTTGGAATGAGATTAATAAGTTGAGGAAGCCTAGAGAACAAATGGATTTGACAGTTAAAAATAGGAGAGGAGAGTTATTAAATGGAGAGTTAGAGGTATCGGGAAGATGGAGAGAATATTTTGAGGATTTGTTAAATGTTGATGAAGACAGGAAGCTGTGATTTCGTGTGTAGGGCAAGGAGGAATAACATCTTGTAGGAGTGTGGAAGAGCCAGTTGTGGGTGTAGGGAAGTTCGTGAGGCAGTGGGTAGAATGAAAGGGGGTAAGGCAGCTGGGATTGATGGGATAAAGATAGAAATGTTAAAAGCAGGTGGGGATATAATTTTGGAGTGGTTGGTGCTATTATTTAATAAATGTATGGAAGAGGTAAGGTACCTAGGGATTGGCAGAGAGCGTGTATTGTTCCTTTGTATAAAGGCAAAGGGACAAAAGAGAGTGCAAAAATTATAGGGGAATAAGTCTGTTGAGTGTACCTGGTAAAGTGTATGGTAGAGTTATTATTGAAAGAATTAAGAGTAAAACAGAAAGCAGGATAGCAGATGAACAAGGGGGCTTTAGGAAAGGTAGGGGTGTGTAGACCAAGTGTTTACAGTGAAACATATAGGTGAACAGTATTTGGATAAGGGTAAAGATGTTTTTGTGGCATTTATGGATTTGGAAAAGGCGTATGATAGGGTAGATAGGGGGCAATGTGGCAGATGTTGCAGGTGTATGGAATAGGAGGAAGGTTACTGAAAGCAGTGAAGAGTTTTTATGAGGATAGTGAGGCTCAGGTTAGAGTGTGTAGGAGGAAGGGACTATTTCCCAGTAAAGTGGGCCTTAGACAAGGATGTGTGATGTCACCGTGGTTGTTCAATATATTTATAGATGGGGTTGTAAGAGAAGTGAATGCGAGGGTCTTGGCAAGAGGTGTTGGGCTAAAAGATAAAGAAGCAAATACAAAGTGGGAGTTGTCACAGTTGCTTTTTGCTGATGACACTGTGCTTTTGGGAGATTCTGAAGAGAAGCTGCAGAGGTTGGTGGATGAATTTGGTAGGGTGTGTAAAAGAAGAAAATTGAAAGTGAATATAGGAAAGAGTAAGGTGATGAGGATAACAAAAAGAATAGGTGACGAAAGATTGGATATCAGATTGGAGGGAGAGAGTATGGAGGAGGTGAATGTATTCAGATATTTGGGAGTGGATATGTCCATGGATGGGTCTATGAAGGATGAGGTGAATCATAGAATTGATGAGGGAAAAGGGTGAGTGGAGCACTTCGGAGTCTGTGGAGACAAAGAACCTTGTCCATGGAAGTAAAGAGGGGAATGTATGAGAGTATAGTTATACCAACGCTCTTATATGGGTGTGAAGCATGGGTGATGAATGTTGCAACGAGGAGAAGGCTGGAGGCAGTGGAGATGTCATGTCTGAGGTCAATGTGTGGTGTGAATATAATGCAGAGAATTCGGAGTTTGGAAATTAGGAGGAGGTGCGGGATTACCAAAACGATTGTTCAGAGAGCTGAGGAGGGGTTGTTGAGGTGGTTTGGACATGTAGAGAGAATGGAACGAGACAGAGTGACTTCGAGAGTGTATAAATCTGTAGTGGAGGGAAGGCGGGGTAGGGGTCGGCCTAGGAAAGGTTGGAGGGAGGGGGTAAAGGAAGTTTTGTGTGCGGGGCTTGGACTTCCAGCAAGCATGTGTGAGCGTATTTGATAGGAGTGAATGGAGGCATATGGTTTTAATACTTGACGTGCTGTTGGAGTGTGAGCAAAGTAACATTTATGAAGGGATTCAGGGAAACCGGCAGGCCGGACTTGAGTTCTGGAGATGGGAAGTACAGTGCCGGCACTCTGAAGGAGGGGTGTTAATGTTGCAGTTTTATAACTGTAGTGTAAAGCACCCTTCTGGCAAGACAGTGATGGAGTGAATGATGATGAAAGTTTTTCTTTTTCGGGCCACCCTGCCTTGGTGGGAATCGGCCGATGTGTTAATAAAAAAAAAAATATAATTTTTCAGCCGCACTTTTGTCACAACTGGCTCCCTCACCATGCCTCACAACACTATGTATGCCAGTACGCTTCTTAAATTTTTGAAACCAGCCTCTGCTGGCTTTAAATTCGCTCACTTCACTCGTTGCAGGCATTTTCTTTTTCACATATTATTCCCTCCGAAACAGTATCTCCTGCTAACTGTTTCTCGTTGATCCACACCAACAACAACCTTTCCACATTTTCCAGCACTTGTGGTCTGTGTTTTGTGATCACAGATGCACCTTTTGCAACAACAGCTTCCTTGATTTTACTTAAATATTTCTTATCCACAATGGTAGAGATGGTAGAATAGGGTTTACCATACAGCCTGGCCAGCTCACTGATACGCACTCCACTTTCATATTTTTCTATTATCTCCTTCATTTCTACCGCCCAGGGAGGTACTACCGTCCTGGCAAGTGAGTGTAAAACGAAAGCCTGTAATTGTTTTACATGATGGTAGGATTGCTGGCATATTTTTTCTGTCTCATAAACATGTAAGATTTCAGGTACATCTTGCTACTTCTACTTACACTTAGGTCACACTACACATTCATGTGCAAGCATATATATACACACCCCTCTGGGTTTTCTTCTATTTTCTTACTAGTTCTTGTTCTTATTTCCTCTTATCTCCACGGGGAAGTGGAACAGAATTCTTCCTCCGTAAGCCATGTGTGTCGTAAGAGGCGACTAAAATGCCGGGAGCAAGGGGCTAGTAACCCCTTCTCCTGAATATATTACTAAATGTAAAAGGAGAAACTTTCGTTTTTTCTTTTGGGCCACCCTGCCTCGGTGGGAAACGGCCGACGTGTTGAAAGAAAGAAGAAGATATATTTCTGTTCCTCTTTGCCACAGGCTTAGCACTAGGATCTTTCCTTGGACCCATGGTAGCTTATTTAGCAGTTGCAAGCACTAAAAACAGTGGAATAATGACAATATACTGGTATGAATGCGTGGGTGTGGGTGGGTGGTCGCTCTCGCTTGTAAACAATAGCACACTGACGCTCCCTGGAGTGCGCGCTCAGCTGGGCTCCAAGCGGACAGGTCCGGTACGAAAGGCGTAAGACGAATCAATCAACGGATGTCGCATTCAAATTTCTTACGTTATAAGTAACGGATATCGAATATAACGTAAGGTGATAACAACGTAAGTCGAGGTACCACTGTACTCAGATCACAATATAATAAAGAGGTCCAGACATGCATGCGGGGGGGCCCCAGACCGACAAAATGTGATCAGTCGCGATGGAGCCTTCACCAAATTCAACTTCGATAACAAAAACATAAGGTAGGACCAAGTAAACCAAGTCCTAAATGATATAAACTGGGAAGATAGCCTAAGCATCTCAGATCCTAACATATGTCTAGAACAAATTAACTCTGTGGCACTTGAGGTTTGCTAAAGACAAATTTCCTTAAGGAAAAGGAGGAGAAGATGTAAACTAGAAAGAGAAAGGCACTCCCTATACAGGCGAAGGCAAAGAATAACAGAGTGGCTACAAGAGGCCAATATATCTGAAATACGTAGGGAGACACTGGTCAGAGAAATAGCAAACATCGAACTAAAACTAAAGGAATCTTACAGGAATCAAGAAACGCGGGAAGAACTAAAAGCCATAAATAAAATTGAAAGAAACCCAAAGTATTTCTTTTCTTATGCCAAATCAAAGTCGAGAACAACATCCAGTATTGGGCCCCTACTTAAATGGGATGGGTCCTACACAGATGACAGCAAGGAAATGAGTGAGCTACTAAAGTCCCAGTATGACTCAGTTTTTAGCGAGACGCTAAAAAGACTGAAAGTCGAAAACCTAAATGAATTTTTTATGAGAGTGCCACAGAACTTGATAGATGCAAACCTATCTGACATTATCCTGATGTCAAATGACTTCGAAGAGGCGATAAATGACATGCCCATGCACTCCGCACCAGGCCCAGACTCATGAAACTCCGTGTTCATCAAGAACTGCAAGAAGCCCCTATCACATGCTTTTAACATCCTATGGAGAGGGAGCATGGACACTGGGGTCATCCCGCAGTTACTAAAAACAACAGATATAGCCCCACTCCACAAAGGGAGCAGTAAAGCATTGGCAAAGACCTACAGACCAATAGCGGTAACATCCCATATCATAAAAATCTTTGAAAGGGTTCTAAGAAGCAAGATAGCCACTCATCTAGATACCCATCAATTACACAACCCAGGGCAGCATGGGTTTAGAGCAGGTCGCTCCTGTCTGTCCCAACTACTCGACCACTACGACAAGGTCCTGGATGCTCTAGAAGACAAACAGAATGCAGATGTTATATACACAGACTTTGCAAAAGCTTTTAACAAGTGTGACCATGGTGTAATAGCACACAAAATGCATGATAAAGGAATAACAGGAAAAGTTGGCAGATGGATCTATAATTTCCCAACAAACAGAACACAAAGAGTAGTAGTCAACAGAGTAAAGTCTGAGGCAGCTACAGTGAAAAACTTTGTTCCACAAGGCAGAGTACTCGCTCCCATCTTGTTCCTCATCCTCATATCGGACATAGACAGGGATATAAACCACAGTGCCATGTCTTCCTTAGCAGATGACACCCGAATCTGCATGACTGTCCACCATTGAAGACACTGCAAGACTCCAAGCAGACATCAACCAAATCTTTAAATGGGCTGCAGAAAACAATATGAAGTTCAATGATGAGAAATTTAAATTACTCCGATATGGAAAACGTGAGGAAATTAAAATTTCATTGGAGTATAAAACAAATTCCAACCACACAATAGAGCGAAAAACTAATGTCAAAGACCTTGGAGTGATCATGTCAGAGGATCTCACCTTCAAAGACCATAACACTGTAGCAATCACATCTACTAGAAAAATGACAGGATGGATAATGAGAACCTTGAAAACCAGGGATGCTAAGCCCATGATGACACTTTTTAGGTCGCTTGTTCTATCTAGGCTGGAATATTGCTGCACACTAACTGCACCTTTCAAAGCGGGTGAAATTGCTGAACTAGAAAATGTGCTGAGAACCTTCACAGCACGCATAACTGTAATAAACCACCTCGATTACTGGGAACGCTTGAAGTTCCTAAACCTGTACTCCCTAGAACGCAGGCGGGAGATACATTATTATATACACTTGGAAAATCCTAGAGGGATTAGTACCAAACTTGCACTTGAGAGTCACTCCCTACGAAAGCAAAAGACTCGGCAGACGATGCAACATCCCCCCAATGAAAAGCAGGGGTGCCACTAGCACGTTGAGACAACACAATAAGTATCAGGGGCCCAAGACTGTTCAAGTGCCTCCCAGCGTACATAAGGGGGATTACCAATAGACTCCTGGCTGTCTTCAAGCAGGCACTGGATAGGCACCTAAAGTCAGTACCTGACCAGCCGGGCTGTGGTTCGTACGTCGGACTGCGTGCGGCCAGCAGTAACAGCCTGGTTGATCAGGCTCTGATCCACCATGAGGCCTGGTCACAGAACGGGCCGCGGGGGCGTTGACCCCCGGAACTCTCTCCAGGTAAACTCCAGGTAATGAAGCCAAATGGAAAGAGGGATAGGGAGGGTATTTAAAATTTGATCTGAGGAAGAGAAAAAGAGGTCAGGTTCCTCAGATCAAGAGACCCTTCACCTGGCAAAGGACCCTCTTTTGAAGGGAATGAACTTTAGAAGCTCGATACAAATACAAGGGGTAAAAAAATATGTAAAGTAATTAAAAAAAAACCTATGAATTCAAACAAAATCTTGAGCAATTTGTGTGCTTAATGTACTTTCCTGAAACAAAATTTAATGTAACTCCTTAAATTGATAAAAGACTTTTACCTTCAAGTTATATATTACATCATACTTCCAAATTTTTCAATTTTTTTATTTCCAACCATGACACCATAATTCGTTCCTAATTTAATTTTTAATTCTACTGGTTAAATTTCAGTATAACACATTTTAATCTAATGTCTTTCTCTAAATGTTCAATTTCTACTAAAATTTGTATTACGTTATGTAATTTTGTATAGTTTGTGTGTATTACATTATGTAATTTTGTATAGTTTGTGTGTATTACATTTATATATGTATGTCCAATATAGTATTTAGTTTTAAAGTTAGTATGGGCTTTCCTTGTCCTTTTAGCCTATCATTGTAATTAATGCATCTTCTTGGGAAACCATTATCATAATAATCATTTCTTTACTACTCTTACCTTAAATAAGGTAACAAGTAAATAAGTATGAATGTTGGCAATAAGAAAAAGTGTAATTCTTACTTTTAACTCTACCTTAACATTCTAATTAGTTAAGAAATGTAAAGGAAAATTAAACTAAACCCACCCATTAAGTTCAAACTATATTGCTCACAACTGACTTCTACATTATAATAGAATTAATTTATAGATTACTTAATTTAAATAAATTCTATTATAGAGGTTTATTCCATCTACATAAAAAAAAAGCAAAACAATTTAACCTTAAAATAATTTTTTTTTGTTTTCTGTGAACAATTATTTAAAATTTTACTTAAGGCACATAATTACAAGTTGGAATCGTTCATATTTTATAAAAAGTTGATAATTCATATTAATAAAAGCATTGCTTCCTTAATATTTAATTAGGAGTCCACCAACATTATGCTACATAACTCATTCCAAATTAGTATACACATATTGTGCTCCAAGGTAGAAAAACTGGGATAAATTTCAAAATACATGATACAGCAAATATTATACACTACACCACTAGAGAGAACCAGGAGCCGAGACTCCACTCCCACAACCCAAAATAGTTAAGTACATCTTACTATTAATGTCCCTTAAATTATCGATCAATAGCTATAAAGATGCTTTATTTCCATCTGTTACCTTTTTTGTCACCACTAAGAGAGGCAATGTATAAAAGTGACTACACATGTACCCCATCTTTGCATTTTTTTTTAATCTAGTGAAACTTTTAAAGTTATTTGCCTATAAGATGGATTAAATCAAGCCATCAAAATTAGGAATAACTATTAAAAAATATGCTACTATTCTGGTTGACACCCAGTGCTAATAGGTATAAGAAAACGTGATAAGCCTGATAGTAATTCTTCTTTCCTACTGTCTAAAATGCGGTTCGACAAGTTTTTAAAGTGGTAATCCCACCCCGTACATACGTATAAAAAAAAAATTCTCCATGATTAAAACATCAAGGAGAGATTTGTCATTTTTATGTAAATAATTTGTATCCCATTCTTAAGTAAGATTAACACAATAAAATCAAAGAAAACAGTAAATATAAATTAAAACATTCATCACAGAAAACTGTACACAATGTAGTACAGTAATTCAGGCATATCTTTTTATGATAAACTGAGCTAAACTGTTTAAAACAATCCTTAAATAATAATTAATGTAGGTTTATATCAAAGATATGCAGAAAGATATAGGTATGAAGAAACTCACTCCTTATCAGAAGTAGCAGAACATATTAAAGTAAAAGAAAATATCTATCAATTCTATGTAAAAATATAGCAATAAAATGCAAGTAGATTCAGAAAATTTAAAACTTTCAACTGTACTAAAAATATAAAACTAAGTTTTTTTATTTCATAAGGCATTATGAGTACAACAGACCCAGACTTAAAATATTAATTTGTTCCTGAAAATTGTAAGGCGATTGTTCGGAACTTGGAACTCACTTTTCTCACGGAGACTTTTCCATCCATGTTATAATAAAAGATGTATTTCAGTCATAATATTCCTTATCTAATTTAATTATTTTTTTACTAAAAATATTTACCCAATATTTTACTTTCAGTACTGTTCCTTTTCCCATATGAATGGTAATAAACATTGCTTAGCTAGTGTAAACATATTACTTAAACAATACTGTGTAGTATTTACCTTGAATGTTGATGTCTTGCTCACTTAAAATGATGTTTTTTGCTTATTTTAGGCCCACTTAATTACATGATGAAATATGTGTTGTCTTTTTTTTCCAGAAACTTAGCTTCATCTGCATTAAATATTTGATGGGTACAGTTTCACCATTCACTTTAATATACAAAATTGCTATTGAACCAGCCACAGGTTAGTGAATTCTGGTTCATCACCAGCACCAATACCCTTAGGCTTTGATAGTGCTGTGTTTAGCACTTAATAATAATAATAGTTATAATAAAGGCTTGGATCTTTTCCCAGTATCAACATCAGAGGTACTCTTCTAATGCTAGTCATCTACTCAAACTATTAAGTGTTTTTTTTTTCCTTTAAAAAAAAATGTATTTGGTAAGCAGAAAAATATTTTCAATTTAACCTTAAAAAATTAATTATTAAATACAGTAGGGCCCTGCTTTATGGCATTTCGCCTTACGGCATTCCGCTAATACAGACATTTCAAATTATGACTCAAAACTCACTATACAACTCCCCCCCTACCTGACTTTCTAATACGGTCACCGCGCCCCACCCGGTTTGTTTACATTCTTCGTGAGCATCGCGTCTCTCCATTATGTCTGGAAACTTTCCAAACTTTCAAGTGTTTTAAAAGTTATTTCATGTTTTATATACACTGATAATTATATTTGTGTGTACCTGTACCTAAATAAACATACAGTGGACCCTCGGTTAACGAATACCCCGGAAATCGTGCAATTATGTAAGTATAATTTTGTAAGTTCTTGTGGAAGTGTATTTTTGGGGGTCTGAAATAGACTAACCTACGTGAAATTTTTCCTTAAGGGAGAAAATTCGTTCGGTAATGGCACTTGAGCAGACTTCAGGAGTGAAGTTTTTACGAAACTCGGGGGTCCACTGTACTGTGCTGGCATGCAGGTACACATTAAAATCACTAAGAGTGTCTTATTAGTCTTGAGGATGCCATATTAATAATGATGATAATAATTACTCTGAGGCGCATTAAATGTACAGTGGACCCCCGAGTTATGTACACCCCGGAAATCGTACAATTATGCAAGTATAATATTGTAAGTGCTTTTGTAAGTGTATTTTTGGGGGTCTGAAATGGACTAACCTACTTGACATTTTTTCTTAAGGGAGTAAATTCGTTCGGTAATGGCACTCGAGCAGGCTTCTGGAATGAAGTTTTTACGTTACTCGGGGGTCCACTGTATACTATTACGTTAATATAAATATTTAAAAAAATCCATTATAATATTTTTTCAAATTATATAATTAAACATGCTTCGTAACATATAACTGATATATTCACCCCAGAGTAGAATAAATTAACATAAATATGAGATGTTAGGTGTAGATGAACGTGAATCAACCATAACTCCGTGTCTCTCTCGTTTGTTCGTTTTACCTCATTTACTCACCTCTCACCCTACATTAAGACTACAAATATTTAAGGTAAGTAATGAGTGTACTGTACAGTGGACCCCTGGTGTTCATGATGCTCCAAACTCGAACAATTATGTAAGTGTACGTATTTTTGTAAGTGCTTTTGTAGGTATTTTTTGGGGAGTCTAAAAGGACTAATCTAATTTACATTTGTCCTTATGGTAACAAATTCCTTTGGTAACGGCACTTGAACAGCATTCTGGAACGAAAAAATCACGAAAACAGGGGGTCCACTGTATATGCATTTTATTGCTCTAGGGCGCTTTAAATGTCATAGTATATTCCGTGAGGGTGGGGTGGCAAGGAGGGCTACCATACTTCCCACACCTGACTTCCTACAAATAAATACCACTCACTTCTCACCCTACATTAAGACTACAAATATTTTAAGGTAAGTAATGAGTGTAATGTATATGCATTTTACCACTGGGGCATTTTAAATGTCGTAGTACATTACATGTGGGTGCGGTGGCCTGGCTGGCTACCATACCTCCCACACCTGACTTCTTACAATAAATACTACTCACCTTTCATCTTACATTAAGACTACAAATATTTTAAGGTAAGTAATGAGTGTACTGTGTGTGTATTTTACTTTTTTATTGTTTTTAATGCCTAGTTCTATTGCTAACTTAATATATGTTATTGTAAACTTGTTATCTGGCATTTATATGCATTTATGAGTGAAAAAAATGGTGTTCTGCTTTCCGGTGATGTCCGCTTTCCAGCGGTAGCCTGGAACCTAACCTGCCGTATAAGTGGGACCCTACTGTACTATATGGTTCTTGACCAATTTCTTTGAAACAAATGTGAACATACACAAAATATGAATGAATTTGATAAAAACTAACCGAGAAAAGATATTTAAGTCAGCCTTAAGAACTCTGTTATTGTTAAATCTACAGTTTGACAAGGATTAGGTAGATGAAGTCCAATGGGAAAAGTCTCTCAAATAAAAATCCCCAGGTGCTACACGTCTTAGTCGTCAATTCTATAATTCATGACCAATTTCTACCAAACAAATGAGAGTGCTATACATGCATAAAACGAACATACACAAAATATAAATGCATTCAGTAATATAAGAAGAGTGAGTCCATGTTTGAAAGTCAATCATCAGCCCAAAAGTGCTAGTGTCATAAAATCAGATCATCATAAGTCTGGGACCTACTGTAATGTAATGTGAAATACTTTCACCAGTCTTAAGTGTTTAGGGATATGGCAATATTGTTCATAGTACCATATTTAGTGTCTCATGTTGAGAAAATTGCCAAGTCATACTGAAGTCTTATGTCTAGCCTGTTAGTCCTAACAAACTATTTCCTTCCATACCATAGTCAATAAGCATCTAGACTACCAATTATAATGCACCAATTCCTGTCATACTGTGGTCAATAAAAGTCTGGTCTAATTCTAATCTAAAAGGTCAAAATTTAATCTTAATCCCCTATTAATATGCTAAGCTCTGAAAAACTGACACTTGCCAAACAGAAATATTTGAGGAACCACCATTTGAGAAACTTTCAAAGACTGCCCAAAATTGGTCATTTTTTGAGAAACTGGTACCTAAACCAATTCTATGTAGCATACCAAGTCTTCTGCACCCCAGTGACACATTGTTTTTGTTAACTAATTGTTTAATTAAATTTTTCTAGAAGTCTCTTAAGATTAATTTACTGTTAGGTCCGGTGACCTCTGCAAGTGGCCTGCAAGGTCACCGGACCTAACTGTTTGCGACTTCTTTCTTTGGGGGTATGTGAAGAGCACAGTTTACGTACCACCACTAACTGCAACCCTGGAGGAGCTGAAAATTTCAATCACTGAAGCAGTTTGCATAACTCCAGATATGCTGCAGAGCGTCTGGACCAAACTGGTCTATCGCATCGATGTTTGCCGAGCAACCAGAGGGGCGCACATTGAGTGCCTTTAATGCTACCCTATACCACATGAAACTGAATGAAATCCTGCATCTGAAGCTACTAACTGTGAAAGATTGTTACAATAAAGTTGCATGTTATACCTGTTTGAAATCAGTGAGTGTTTTTGTGGACACCCTGTACTGTACTGTATGATAAGTAAGACACATGTGCAATAGTTAGGTATCTTTATTCCAAAATGTTCTGCCTACACAGTAGGCTTCTTCAGTCAAGTACAGAGGAGGTAGCAGAAGCAGTAGAGATGTAAAGATAATCTAATCAGTCCATCACCCTTACATCTCTACTGCTTCTGCTGTCGCCTCTGTACTCAACTGAAGCAGCCCACTGCGAAACATTTTGGAATAAAGATACCTAACTGTTGCACTTGTGTCTTACTTATCAATTTGTTGGTATTGTATACCACTATCATATGCATACTGTACTGTATATTGAAATATTAACACTTAAAATACAGTACACAAAATTAAAAGGCTGAAAAATAGTACAATCATTTGTTACACAAGTAAACCATGCAATACATAACATCAACTTTCTGTAACTCCTGGCAACACAGTACACACATTTCTCATTAAATAATTTCCTAATTGACAAAGCTTTAAGAGTTTGTAGTAGCTCCTGTGAGTCTTCATCCACATCTAACAATACCTCATCAAACTTAGGTGACTCACAAGCAGGATTATGAATGGCAAGTTAGTTTAGAATTTTGCTAGATGCAAAAATTTAGTTACAACTAGCCCAAATTTAACATTATCTTCAAAATAATACAAGTACATCAGTAAAGAAATACAATCCTAATTTGTTTAATTTAAACATATTTATAAATTCTGTGAAGTCGATTTTACTTTTCTTACGATATATTTTAAATAAAAAATAAAACACTTTATTTTATAATATTGAATGACTGGAAATTGTAATGACAATATTTAAAATAACTCTCTAATCAGAGGGTTTGAACTCAAAGCAAGCTATTCTTAAAACTAGTAGGGCAGTGCACTGTTCACTAATAAGATTTGCTCAGTTGGGTTTATTTCTATGCACTGTAGGAAGGTTACCATAGCAGGTGTGAGGTTTGTCTTTAAAAACTTGCATCTGTGGTCACAGCCCATGTTAACTTTCCTATGGTGTATATTATTATTTTTTCTTTCTTTCAACACGTTGGCCATTTCCCACCGAGGCAGGGTGGCCCAAAAGGAAAAACGAAAGTTTCTCCTTTTACATTTAGTAATATATACAGGTGTTACTAGCCCCTTGCTCCCGGCATTTTAGTCGCCTCTTACGACATGCATGGTATATTATTATTATTATTATAATGAAAACTAAGCGCTAAACCACTAGGGTCATACAGCGCTGCCTATGGTGTATAGTAATACTCCTAATTGGGCAAATTTTATTAGGCTGGCATAGTACAGTAAATAATGCCCTTCCTCATAGTTTGAAGACTGGCTTGCCATGAGTTTGAACCCACTGTTTGGTGAGTTATAACATCGATTTATGTAACTTTTTTTCAACAAAATACACACAATTTACTAATATACACTTGCATAATCATAGTTTGAATTAAAAAAATAGTTCACAAGCACAGAGAATCAACATTAACATACAAATTCTATACAGGTGTGAAGATTATTCCAGGCTAATGTTTGAAGTTTTCCACATACTACTAGATAGCATTTATAATACAGTGGACCCCCGAGTTTCGTAAAAACTTCACTCCTGAAGTCTGCTCAAGTGCCATTACTGAACGAATTTACTCCCTTAAGGAAAAATGTCACGTAGGTTAGTCTATTTCAGACCCCCAAAAATACTTTTCCACAAGCACTTACAATATTATACATACATAAATGTACGATTTCCGGGGTTTACGAAACTCGGGGGTCCACTGTATTTGAAAAGGATTCAAGATAACCTTCAACTCTCACTGTAAGACAGGGAATCTGTTGCTGCTACATCATGACCTTGCACAGTCCTAAGAAATATTCTAATCTAAATTATATAATTGTAGTAGTATTTGAAATAATTCCTGAAGGAAACTGTGGCTTTAATTAGGAAGAAAATAGTGAAAAGACTAGTATAAATATTTAAAAGTATATTAGATACAGAAATTCATCTCTTTTTTTTTTTTAATTACAGTAATTAAATTTTAAACAGCAGAATATGTAATATCAATACATTTCATTAAGCATTAGAGCATAAAGTAAAAAATTATTCACTATATTAAGTTTCTCACAATTCCAATTGTTGCAGGTTTGTCATGACTAACAGTTTTAACTCCTGGCTAGAATACTTGAGAGATGTATTGTGACTCAGGTACCAATCAAGTTAGTTTGATTAAAGCAAAAATGAAATATAGATAATAGTGAAAAAAATAGCAGTTAATTAATATATCAGTAAATCATTAAAATAGAGCATTAGTTAAAATATTTAGTCACAAAGAGAAAGTAAACAGTTTTAAAGCAATGATATCCTACAGAATACCTTCCTAGTGTTATGGTAACATCTGCACTATTAAATAAATCATAGATTTAAACATATAGATCATGTGATACGAGTTACAGTATTTGTCACCCCACAGCTACAAAACACTTATAGCACTGTTCAGCAAGAAATGAGAACACAAAAAAAAAAAAATGCAGTGAAAATAATATGACTCACAAAATCTTAAACAAATCACAGAGACCCTTGTAGATTTAGTAGTACTTAGTTTTGATTGTAATAAGTCACAGTACGGTGGAATCCCAAACCCATGACAATCGAGTCCTAAAATTTATAGACCAGTGTGTTATGCACTGGACCGTACCGGTCTCATAAGATTCATCCAACTAGGTATAGAAATATACCTAAATGGATGAATCTTATTAGGCCTGTATGGTAAAGTGGACAATGCACTGGCCTGCAAATTTTAGGATTCAACTACCATGGATCAAGCTCCACTTGTTCTGTGATTTGTGAAAATAATAATTTTATCTATTAAAAGTCCAATTCTGAAATCACAAGGCAGCAGATATTATAATAAAATAGTACTGTATAATAAAACAGTACTTTGAAGTAATATAGACATATTAGGGAACACCAGAAACACTTGACAAAAAATTACACCTGACAGCAAAGCTCCTATTTACCTGTAGTGAAAATGCTTAATGAGGATTGCCTCAGCAAACATTTACAAGTGAGAAAATATAAGAAATACCTTTAAATAGATTATCAGTATAAAAATAATATCAATACTTGGTTATCTTTTCTTATAAGATCCAGTAAGTAGGCTTGATAATCTTCCCTTACAAGATCACTTCTGTGGTTTGCCTCTAGAGGTTCCACATATGCTACAATGGTAGGGGACTGCTCTTGCTCTGTGCATCAGTCATAACCAACTAACTCATGGACACCTAATGAACTGTGAGACTTGCCCTTACTTTGCACACTGCAT
The DNA here is from genome assembly GCA_009830355.1 of Cherax destructor. Classification (NCBI taxonomy): domain Eukaryota; kingdom Metazoa; phylum Arthropoda; class Malacostraca; order Decapoda; family Parastacidae; genus Cherax; species Cherax destructor. The sequence continues at coordinate 10,653 of WNWK01027703.1, read as the reverse complement.
GAACCTCTCTTGTCTATACAGCACCTGCTGGTCATGCCACTGCAAAGGGAAGCTTTGCTCTCACCTTCATATTTGGCAAAGATGCTTATATTGCAAGCAATCTTGTGCTAAATTGTATCTGAGGTTGGCTTCTTCCAAATTTTTTAAGCTTTTAATTATCTTCATTGTGTATGTACTCAAATTCTATAAGACTGAAACAAAAATGATCTTTCACTGATTTAAGTTTGTTCTTAATATACAGAACTAATCAGTGTGTTGAGTTCAGTCTTAATGACCTTGTTGTTGCAATGCCAGAGGTATTCATTCCTCTCTCATCTATTTTAGATCTACAATATGTATCACTTCACCAGAAAACAATACAGGTCTTGCTTTACCTCTTGTGTTTACCACATAAATAATCACCTTATCTTTCAGTCAACAGCGAATGGCTGTTCTCAAGTTTGGCTACATTTCATTTTATATACAAGAAATAAATATACAAACATACTTAAATTTAATCACCAAAACTTTAAAAAATCAGCAATAAATATATTTCATATGAACAGTTTATTTTGGTTATAGACATCACAAATAATAGTGCAAAATCTCTTCAATGTAAAGTCAAATTTTCAAATTTATTTGAGCTATCTTCCAATGACTACTTATAATATTTATCCCAGAATTTAATATTACTACATGTATTATTATAAAAAGATCTGAATATTTAAAGAAGGCTATTGCTAACTATAAGTTATTTTTATAACAAACCTTAAATTCTTTCACTTAGAAGTATTCATAAGCTTGGAATGAAACACACACAACGTATATTAACCAAAGAATAACTAAGAAGACGAAAGAAATGTATTTTGGAATAGGAGGTCCACCCAGCTCAGCTTTCCCAAATATACCAAGGATTCTGAAAAAAAAAATAAAAAAAAATAATTATAATTAAATCAAATTTAAACCCTTCTGTATAAATAACTACATGTAAAAGAGAAAACATCTGGTAGTAGGTTGGTAGACAGCAACCACCCAGGGAGGTACTACCATCCTGACAAGTGAGTGTGAAGCGGAAACCTGTAATTGTTTTACATGATGGTAGGATTGCTGGTGTTTTTTTTCTGTCTCATGAACATGTAAGGTTTCAGGTATGTCTTGCTACTTCTACTTACACTTAGGTCTCACTACACATACATTTTTCATTTTTTCAACAAACTGGCCTAAAGAAAAACAAAAAAGAAAAACAAAAGTTTCTCTTTAAAATTAGTACAGTGGACCCCCGGTTATCGGCTGTTCCTGTTAACGGCCAACTCGGTTATAGGCCGGTTTTTCGGCTTCCGGTTATCAGCCGTTATTTCGGTGATCAGCCATATGGGACGCATCCATCTGCCGGCTGAGGCCGCTTGAGCCTCAGTCTGGCTGTGTCTCTCGGTGTGTGAGGAAGCTTCTGCTCATTCATCCAAACATTTTGCTTGGGGTTTTTTTTCAGTGCAACTGCAAAATAAGTAACCATGGCTCCAAAGAAAGTTCTCAGTAAAGTTCCTTTCGTAAAGAAAGTGAGAAACATGATAGAATTCAAGGCAGGCAGGGAGTGTAGCAGGCATGCAGGGAGTATAGTTGGTGGAGTGACTCTCAAGCTGGTCCTAGTGGCATTAACCCTTTCAGGGTTGGTGCCGTACTAGTACGTTTTACGAGCAGGGGTTGGTGCCGTACTAGTAAGCGTAAATTCTAGCGACTTCAAATTAAGCGGGGAAACAGCTGATAGGCCTAGGGATGAGAGAATGGGTCTGCGCGGTCAGTGTGCGCAGTAGGAAAAAAATCGGGCACCCAGTGGTGCATTGTGGGAATACCATTTCAGTACACCCTGTCCACCATGCCTCGCAGCAAGAAACACCTTAAGTAAAAGGACACAAATGCAACTAATGAGACATTTTATTGTGGCAACGTTTGGCTCTCGAGGAGCTTTTTCAAGCTGGCTTGAAAAAGCCCTGGAGAGCAAACGTTCACAATAAAATGTCTCTTTAGTTGCATTTGTGTCCTTTTACTTAACATATTGTCGGTAATTCTACCAATATTAATACAAGAAAAACCTTACTCCTCGGCGAATTGGGACACTTTTATTCCCCAGTGACAGTTCTAACAGTAATGGGGGTGTCAGTGAAGGTGACTTTCAAGGTTTTGAGGCGGTTGTGACTGAAACTAGTGACCATAATACCGGTATAAGTGAGGAAAACCCAGACGACCCACAGCCGTCCACCTCTGGTGCTGTGGCGTCTTGTTCACGTCCAGTTGTACCAGAACGAAGGCGGAAACTCCTATTTACTCATATCCCGGACTCAGATGTGAGCAATGGTGATGATAGTGATAGTGAATATGAACTCCAAGCCCTTTGAAATAGTTCCAGTAGCGCGAGTGAAGGGGAATATTCACCAGTGAAGTGTCAGTATATACGACGGTATATGCGCTCTGGTAGTGTGCCATATGCTCTTCCAAGGGTTAGGAGTACATCTTGGAGTACATCCCGTGGGCGTACAACAGGAAGTGATAGTGAAAATGAAGATGATAGTGTTGCAATTGGCATGAAAAATGTGCATGCAACTGGTGGTGGTGGTGGTGGTACATAGTGGAGGTGGTGCCAGGCGCGAGGCACCAGCAGTGGACCATGGTGGCACTGACGTCGCTGAGTCAGCTCAGCTCCAACAAAGACAACCCTCACCCACCCACCAACCCCCACAACCACAACCTCCACTTCCACAACCACCTGTAAATATCCAGTACCCACCAGCAGACCGCACCTGGGATTGGCAGGAAGCTTTGAATTTTATTCATAATCCCCATCAGTTTGATGAAAGTCACAGTGGAAAACGCCCATCTTGTCCACTTGGGAACAATGCCACTGAACTGGAATGTTTCCAGTTATTCTTTGACGAACCCCTGGTGGACATTATTATCAGGGAAAGCAACAGATACTTCGATTACACAATGGCAAACACGATTCTTTCACCAAAATCACGTCTACACCAGTGGAAGGAGACAACTGTGGCAGAGCTGTATCTTTTCTTTACCACAATAATGCTTATGCCACATGTGTATAAGCACCATATCAAATCATACTGGTCAACAGACCGATTGATTGCAACACCAGCTTTCAGTGATATTTATTCCAAATTGATATCAGAAACACGATAAATACCCTAGAACTGTAATAAAGATGCTGAAATGAATAATATATGCCATATTATATGAGAGGTAAGAGAAGCAAGCAGGCAAAGGTAAACATGCCTAAATCACTCTTGTCATAAGAACAAATGCAAAAATAGCATTTATTATTTTTAGAATAATAATTTATAATAGTTGATCTGGAGCACTTTAAATGTCATCAGTATTTGGTAGCTGACATTTAGAGCACTCCACAACAATTATTATTAATTATTATTATTATTATTATTATTATTATTAATAATAACATTAATATTATTCTTCTTTCTTTCAACATGTCGGCCGTTTCCCACCGAAGCGGGGTGGCCCAAAATGAAAAACGAGTTTCCCCTTTTACATTTAGTAATATATACAGGAGAAAGGGTTACTAGCCCCTTGCTCCCGGCATTTTAGTCTCCTCTTACGACACGCATGGCTTACGGAGGAAGAATTCTGTTCCACTTACCCATGGTGATAATAGGAAATAAGAACAAGAACTAGTAAGAAAATAGAAGAAAACCCAAAGGGGTGTGTATATATATGCTTGTACATATTATTATTATTATTATTTCCCTACAATATATTGTAGGGAAATAATACTAATAATAAATAATAATTGTTGTGGAGTGCTCTAAATGTCAGCTACCAAATACTGATGACATTTAAAGTGCTCCAGATCAATTATTATTCTAAAAATAATAAATGTTATTTTTGCATTTGTTCTTATGACAAGAGTGATTTAGGCATGTTTACCCTGATGTAAACATCTCTTGAGTGGCTGCTTGCCTGCTTGCTTCTCTTACCCCTCATATAATATGGCATATATTATTCATTTCAGCATCTTTATTACAGTTCTAGGGTATTTATCGTGTTTCTGATATCAATTTGGAATAAATGTAATAGATATATAACCTTTATTTAGTACATTCATTACTTACTGCTTCCTTAACCTATTGAACCATGAACAATCATAAAACACATGAAAACATATTAAAATATTATACTATATAGTACTGCATACATGTTATACTGTAGTTTAATAACAAATAATGAACAAACAAAACACTCAGTGAGTGAGTGGTGTGCGGGCTGGCTGCCGGGTCGGAGGGAAGTTAGTAGGGACGCTCGGGTGGCGGGAAACCTAAGTATGATTTGGTGGGTGGGAATTTGGCGGCCGGGAATGAGCAAATGTGTGAAGCCCGCGAAAGTGGAAAACGCGAATGTTGAGGGAGACCTGTATATGTAACTTTTTATATAGTACTGTATATCTATTTCTATAATTGCATTTACTACTATTTTTTTTAATACATATTTACCACTACCATTTTCCAACCTTAACTATATACAGTATATTAGTGATCACTTTATTTACCTAAAATTTGATTAAAACCTTTTCTACTATTAGTCTACTCTACATTGTATTAGTAACTCATCAACATTGTACAAATATCCTATATCTCTGTGAAATTTTTTTCAAAATTGTAAAAATCCAATTAATTTGTAAGAATAATTAATCTAGCATCATATTAATAAGTTTAGCATATTCCATTGTTCTCAAGTATAGTTATAGAATCACACTAAATCTTATGATTACAGGCATTGATCCTGACATCACCTATTATTAAATGACTTACATGATTCCAATAGCAACTGTAATTACTACACGACAGATCAAGCAAAGACATTACTCAGAGCCAACAATAAAATAACCATCTTTAATTACAATGTTAGATCTTTGACCAAACATTATGATGACCTCACAGCACTACTCCAATCCCTACAGACCAATATATCAATCATCACACTGAAATTAAGACACATGTGCAACATCTGGGTATCTTTATAGTAAATGTTTCGCCATCCAGTGGCTTTATCAATACAAAATCCTAGGACATAATATGAAGAGAATAGAACTATATACAAAAGATGAGGTAATCAGTCCCTCAGCCTTGGAGTTGATGTATTCAGCACCGTAGGTCTGGAGATTATGAAGATCAGGTTAGGAGGCTTGGCTTCTCTTCATATTATGTCCTAGGATTTTGTATTGATAAAGCCACTGGATGGCGAAACGTTTACTATAAAGATACCCAGATGTTGCACATGTGTCTTAATTTCATATTGTTGGTATTGTATACCTTTCTTGTACAATCATCACACTCACTGAGACCTGGCTAAAGCCTAGTATTACAGATGTCTATGCCATCCCAGGTTACACAGCCATACACAACTGTAGGACTGATCAGCGAGGGGGTGGAATAGCTATGTATTACTCAGATCAACTTGAATGTATCAATAACTCCTGCACAAGTGATGAGCATGGAGAATATATTGTAGTTAAATTTAAATCAAAAGACCTACAAAAAACCCTCACAGTGATAAACATCTACAGACTACCACAGTCAAACATTCACCACTTTAGTGAAAAATTAGGAAACCTGATAACTGATGCACACATGAACAAAGACCATTTGCTACTCACAGGAGATTTCAACATAAATCTCCTACATGACCAGGACCCACAGGTAACAGAATTCACAAATGCTATGAACAATTGCTTATTACTACCAACAATATCAAAACCTACAAGAATCTCTGAGAGGAGTATCTCATTATTAGACCACATCTGGACTAACACTATATCCCCTCTGAAATCAGGCATAATCACAGACAACACCACAGACCACTACCCTACATTTCTCATAACTAACTTAGGTAACTTGCCCCAAGATATTTCAAAAGTTACCTTCAGACTACATAACGAGTCAGCTGTTAATAATTTTATAACAGCTATGATTGACATTGACTGGAATAATGAGATTGAATCATATTCAGATACTAATGAATGCATCAATAATTTCCTTAAAAAAACCCACCACCTCTATAACAAACATTGCCCTAAAAAAACTAAACAGATCACAGCTAAGAGACTCAACAATACCTGGCTAACACCCAGCACCCTTAAATCCATTAACAAAAGGCACCAATATGAAAAACAATACAGAAGGGGTCTAATAACCAGAGAACAATCCAAACGCTACTCATCAATCCTTACCATCCTGATAAGGTCAAAAAAATTATATTATGAGAACAGATTACATAACATAAAAGGTGATATGAAAAAGACCTGGAAAACCATATCAGCAATTCTAGGAAATAAAAAGATATCCAAGAACAATACCATCAAATTATCAAAAACAGACGAAACCCCTACTCTCACCAACTGAGACAGCAAACAGACTTAATGTTTTCTTCTCCCCCATAGGAAAGAATCTAGCAAGTAAAATCCCAAGCTCGAACACACGCCCAACAGACTACCTCACCAACACCTACCCTAATACGCTATTCCTAGCTCCTACCAACCCAATAGAAGTCTCGCTCATAATCAACACCCTTAAAAACAAGGCAGGAGACATAAATAGCTTACCACCTTTTATGTACAAAAAAGCTTCACGAGTACTGTCACCAATTATTGCAACACTATTCAATAAATCCATTGAAACCTCCACATTCCCATCAATTCTCAAAATAGCAAGGGTCACCACGATCCATAAAGGAGGTGATCAAACAAACTTGAATAATTATAGACCAATATCCAATTTACCACTGCTCTCTAAAATCTTTGAAAAATTAATTCATAGACAGATCTATTCCTACCTCATCTCACAACGTACTCAACCCCAGTCAGTTTGGATTCAGGACCAACAAAAGCACAAATGATGCCATTATACACATGTCAATATTTTCTATAATTCTGCATTAACAGTATTCGCCAGTATGACTGGATTTGGGTGAGGAAGACATATGTTGTGTCATCCATAAAATAATATGGGTTTGAGTAGTTGTGATGCATTAGGTAGGTCATTGATGTAAATGAGGAATAAGAGTGGACCCAGTACACTTCCTTGGGGACTCCGACTGTAATTTGCTGTGTGGAAGAGTTCGCTCCATTGTGTGCACGTATTAGCTTCTGTTACTGAGGTATGACTTTGTAGTTGGCGAGTGCCCTCTTATACCATAGGGTGCTAGTTTTTGTAAGCAGTAAATCATGATCGACTGTGTCAAAAAGCTTTCTGTAGATCCATGAAGATTCCCAATTGGAACTTTTCTTCTCCAGTCAGGTATATATTAACTCTAGCATGTGTATAATGGCATCATTTGTGCTTTTTTTGGGCCTGAATCAAACTGAATAGGAGTTGACACAGTTATTTTTTGGTGATGATACTGGCAGGGGGAATTCAAAAGGGGAAAGTTGAAAAAGGTTGTGGACGAGTTTGGAAGGGTGAAAAGGTAAAAAGTTGAAAGTGAACATAAATAAGAGTAATGATGGGGGTATAAAAGCATTTAAATAAGAAAATTGGGATATCACTTTGGAGAGGGATTATGGAAAAGTAATGTTTTCAGATATTTGGGGTTGACTTGTCAGCAGGGTTTATGAAGGATGGGTTTAAACCATTGAATTGATAAAGGGAAAAAAAGGCGAGTGGTACGTTGAGGTATCTGTGGAGACAAACATTATCCATAGGCAAAGGGGGAATTTTGAAAGTATAGTGGTCCCAACACTCATATGGGTGTGAAGCATGGGTTACAAATGTGCAGGGAGGGCGGGTGGAGGCAGTGGAGATGCCCTTTTAAGGGCAATGTGTGGTGTAAATATTATGCAGAAAATTGGATGTGGAAATTGGGGGGGTGTGGAGTTCAAAGTTTTGTCAGAGAGCTGAAAGGGGTTTGGGGGGTTTGGTCATTTAAAAGAATTTTCAAAAGAATGACTTTTGGGGCGTATAAATCTGTAGGGAAAAGGCGGGGTTTGGGGTGTCCTCAAAAAAGGGTTTGGGGGAGGGGAAAAGGGTTTTTTGGGGGAGGGGCGGACTTCCAGTGAGCATGTGTGAGGTGTTAGATAGGAGTGAATGGAGACGAATGGTTTTGGGACCTGATGAGCTGTTGGAGGGGAGCAGGGTAATATTTTGTGAAGGGATTCGGGAAAACCCCAGTTAATTGATTTAGTTGGATTTGGGAGTCCTGGAAATGGGAAGTAGTACAATGTCTGCACTTTAAAGGGGGGGGTCTGGGGTAGTGACATTTGGGAAGGTCTTATTCTCAGCTTTTCGTACCCTGGCGCCTCTGCAAAGACAGTGATTATGTATGAGTGAGGTGAAAGTGTTGAATGATGATGAAAGTATTTTTTTTTTAGGATTTTTTTTCTTTTTTGGGGCATTTCCTTGGTGGGGGGAGGGCTTTTTGAAAAAATTAACAAAAAAACATTTTTTAAAAAATAGCTATAGTTTTTCATACAAAAAAACAATGAAATAAAATAAATGACTAATTTTAAAATTTAAAAGGTTTACCCCTACCCCAAAAAAAAACTCTTGTTTTTTTAATTTGAAGAAGGGGAAAGAGGGAAGAAATTTAAGGGGGTTTGAAAATTTCCCCAAAGGGTTTGTTTCAAACCCCCCTGGGGGTTTTTTTTCTTTTTTTATTCTTACCGCACTAAAAATCCTTTTAAACCCGTTTTCTCTTTTTTAAAATTTTCCTAAAAAGGGGAATAAACATTTTGCAGATATCTTTTATCATTAAAAAGGGTATATTTTTTTTAAAAAATTTTAACCAAATTTTACTTTTCCCTTCCCTTTTTGGGGGGAAGGAAATCTAAAAACGCCTAAAAATTTAAAAAAAAAAAAATTTTTTTTAAAAATTTTGAATTTTTGTCTTAACCCCAAAAAATTTTAAAAAAGATGTATTAATTATTTTACCTTTTTGTTTTCGTTAAACCATGTTTTAAACAGCGTTTCCCCATTTGACCCCCTTTTTTGGGAATTTAATGTTTAAAACAATAAAAATATACCATTTTTTTAAAAACTCCATTTTTTTATCGATTGGTACGAAAACCCCCCTTTAAATTCCTCCCAAAAAAGGGGGTCCCAAAAATGGGGAAATTTTTTGGTTTCCCCCAAAAATTTCAATGATGCCCCAAATTTTAAAAAAGGGTCCAAAAATAAAAAAAGCGGAAAAACCTGGCACCAAAAATCTTCTCTTTCATTAATTACATTTTCCCGGCCCCCCTTAAATTTTTTTGCTTTTTATTTTTTAAATTTTTTTCTCCCCAAAAAAAAAAAGAAGATTTACTTTTATGTATCCCCAAATGCATCATTGTAAAAAAAGGTATAAATAATATTAGGCACTTGTTTCATGCATATTAGACTCCCAGTTTTATGTGTTTGGATTGGGGGTGATTTTTTTCCCCTTGACCGTCAAAAAATCGAACTTTTTGCTACTTTTAAATAATTTCAAGGTACTTTTTGTTTCCCAAAACCCAATCAAAATCATCTCTATTTCTGTAATATATTTTTAATCTATCAAATGAGACCAAGAAAACGAGAATACCCAATAAATACCATAGGGAAAATCGACTGCAAAGTCGCTTTTTTTAATCAAAAAACACGGTCAAGTTTTTTCATCATTATACTGTGGGTGCAGGAATTTTTTTTACTGCACTGACCCCCTTTTAACCCCTTCTATCACATCTAGGCCCCAACAGCCTGTTTCTGTTTATTTGGGGGCTAAATTTGGGGGGTACTAGTACGTCAATAACCCCAGGGGGTAAGCCGTATTAGTACAAAAAATAACCCCGAAAGGGTTAAACACTGAAAAGGCACCTTCTCCCCCCTCTCTTCCCTCTTCCTCTGAAGCAATTTCCTCCCAACACTATCTCCCGTTCTGTTTTCGTTGATCCCCCACCTACAACAACTTCTCCACATCTTTTGATTGTTTGTGATCTCTTTTCGTTAGCACATTTGCCCCCCTTTTTTAACTTTAGCTTCCTTTATTTTCTACTTTCTTTGCCCCGGATAGAACAGATTGTTGATTTAGATTTCCCATACATCCTGGCAAGCTGGGTTTTAAAAATTCGTCACTTTGCATTTTTCAATTTTTGAATTCTATCGTGTTTCCCCACCTTCTTTTAAAAGGGCTGGCACTAAGGGGAAATTTCTTTGGGCCCATGGTGGCTTATTTTTCAGTTCAAAACAATAAACAAGCACAAAAATTGCAAAGGTTTCGGATGAATGTCACTCAACAGTGACCCGAGGGCCCGACTGATGGCGTCAGGCAGAAAGCGTCCCGATACGTCGTTTCCCGACCAAAATTTCACCCAAAAAAATTTTCTAAATGCAAATTGCAATTTGCCCGGGCCTCGAAAACTGGGGTTCCACTGTTTTTAAATTAGGCTCAAAGTAGCTGAAATATTTGATTTTTTAAAATTCTCTTGAGGGTTGGAAAAACCCCCAACACTCCAAATCTGTTTTATGGGTCTGCTTTAATTATTGGGGTGCTGTAAATTATGACCCCAAACATTCACGGTTACATTTTAATAATACAAGAAATAAGGTAAAGCTTTGATTTTTGTGTGATGATGAATTTAAAATGGGGGCCCAAATGTAATATAGGAGAGGTCTAGGGGCATGATTAATGAAGAGAGGTAAT
>WNWK01027702.1:0-26046 GCA_009830355.1 Cherax destructor | reverse complement strand
TTTTTCCCCCGTTTTCCCTTTTGTTTTCCATCTGTCTCCCCCCCCTGCCCGCTGCAGGGGTTTGTGGGGCCCATTTTTAGGGCTGCTTTTTTGTCACCTCTCTGTTGTTTCTTGTCCATTCTTGGTCCTGTGGTGCTCTTATCCTGGCTGCTTCTTCTATATCCCCCCGTGTTGTTATCCTGTTTCCCCTTGCCCCCATGGGGCCTGCAGTCCTTTGGCGTACCCGAGTTCTCCTTTTCCCTCTTTCCCCTTTTGGCTGTGCCGGGTGAAAAGCCCCGCGTTTTTTCCGATCTGGCTCACATAGATGAACATCGACTTTTCCTTTCCCCTCCCACTGTGCTCCCATTGCCTTGTCAAAGGTGTTATCCCCCCCCGGCTGTCATGAATGAAACCCCCGTGTTCCTTTGTCCCCGTTTTTCTGCCCTGTTGCAGGGGGGTTTTGGGGTCTCCGTTTAGATGTCTGCTGTTTTGTCTCCCTCTCATTTTTTCTGGCCCCATTTGTTGTTCCTGTGGTCCTTTTGGACCCTGGCTGCTATGTGTGTGTATGTACATGTGTGTAGTGTATGTTTTATGTTGTATATATTTTATGTGTGTGTGTGTATTTGTTGTATATGTATATGTGTGTGTGGGGACCCAACAAAAAATTTGCACCAATAATCAAAGTTGTGGCGGGGTGACTAATAGATTGCTCATTGCTTTATAATTTGTTCAGAGTAAAACCAGGTACGCAAAAAAAAATAAATTTATATATTTTACCTTGTAACTAGGAATTAATTACCAGTCCTTTTGTTTTTAAAACCCAGTTTTACCCAATACCTCTGTAATTCAAATACCTTTAAAACTTGTCATGATTTGACCATCTGAGTTCTTACCTTGTAACTTGCTCGCTATCAAATTTTTTGGGTCCAGTCCCCCCATTATGTACCCTGAATTTTTACCCGCCCACAGGATGGGTGGGGGGAAAATAAAGATATCAAAAAAAACAAATCATCAATTTAATATATTTATTTAGTTAATTTCAGCTTTTACATATTGGGAATTTTTTTTTCAAGATTATTATAATTATTATAATCATGAAAAACCCTTTAAAACCCAATATTACAGATGATACAGTAATAATAATAATAATAATAAAATAATAATAATAATAAAATAAAAGAAAAAAAGAAGAAGAAGAAGAAGAAGAAGAAGAAGAAGAAGAAGAAGAAGAAGAAGAAGAAGAAGAATTGGAAAAAATTAGTATTTTCAAAAGTTAATTCGATAAACTTTCCAATATGAATAAAATATCATTAATGTGTTGTTGCTTCATTAACTGAAAAGAAAACAAATTAACACGCATGCGCCAGATGCCCGTCATGTGGGCATAGGCCAAAGGTTGGGCAGAGGCTGAGTTGTCTCGTGGGTATACCGGAGAGAATTCCGGGGCCGCCCCCGCGGCCCGGTCTGTGACCGGCCCCTGATCAACCAGGCTGTTACTGCTGGCCGCACGCAGTCCAACGTACGAACCACAGCCCGGCTGATCAGGTACCGACTTTAGGTGCCTGTCCAGTGCCTGCTTGAAGACAGCCAGGGGCTTGTTGGTAATCCCCCTGATGTATGCTGGGAGGCAGTTGAACAATCTTGGGCCCTGACACTTATTGTGTTGTCCCTCAACGTGCTAGTGGCACCCTGCCTTCATTGGGGGGATGTTACATCGCCTGCCGAGTCTTTTGCTTTCGTAGGAGTGATTTTTGTGTCAAATTTGGTACTAAGTCCTCGAGAATTTTCCATGTGTATATAATAATGTATCTCTCCCACCTGCGTTCCCTAGGGAGTACAGGTTTAGGAACTTCAAGCGTTCCCAGTAGTTGAGGTGGTTTATCGCACTTATGCGTGCAGTGAAGGTTCTCTGCACATTTTCAAGATCAGCAATTTCACCTGCCTTGAAAGGTGCAGCAATATTCCAGCCTAGATAGAACAAGCGATCTGTAAAGTGTCAACATGGGCTTGGCATCCCTGGTTTTGAAGGTTCTCATTATCCATCCTGTCATTCGAGCAGATGCAATTGCTACATTGTTATGGTCCTGAAGGTGAGATCCCTGACATGATCACTCCCAGGTCTTTGACATTAGTTTTCGCTCTATTGTGTGGTTGGAATTAGTTTGTACTCCCATGAGATTTTAATTTCTTCACGTTTTCCGTATCTGAGTAATTGAAATTTCTCATCATTGAACTTCATATTGTTTTCTGCAGCCCATTTAAAGATTTGGTTTATGTCTGCTTGGAGTCTTGCAGTGTCTTCAACGGTGGACACTGTCATATAGATTCGAGGTGTCATCTGCAAAGGAAGACACAGCACTGTGGCTATATCCCTGTCAATGTCTGATATGAGGATGAGGAATAGGATGGGAGCAAGTACTGTGCCTTGTGGAACAGAGCTTTTCACAGTAGCTGCTCAGACTTTACTCTGTTGACTACTACTCTTTGTGTTCTACGTGTTAGAAATTATAGATCCATCTACCAACTTTTCCTGTTATTCCTTTATCACGCATTTGTGTAAGCTATTACACCATGGTTACACTTGTCAAAGGCTTTTGCAAAATCTGTGTATATAACATCTGCATTCTGTTTATCTTCTAGAGCATCCAGGACCTTGTCGTAGTGGTCCAGTAGTTGGGACAGACAGGAGGGCCTGCTCTAAACCCATGCTGTCCTGGGTTGTGCAATTGATGGATCAAGATGGGTGGGATCTTGCTCTAGAACCCTTTCAAAGATTTTTATGATATGGGACGTTAGCGCAATTGGTCTGTAGTTCTTTGCTATTCTTTACTGCCCCCTTTGGGAGCGGGGCTATGTCTGTTGTTTTTAGTAGCTGCGGGACGATCCGTGTCCATGCTCCCCTCCAGGATGTTAAAAGCATGTGATAGGGGCTTTTGCAGTTCTTGATGAACACGGAGTTCCAGAGTCTGGGCCTGGAGGGAGTGCATGGGCATGTCTTTATTCTTTCAAAGTCATTTGGCGTAGTGATGATGTCAGCCGCTTCAAGTCTGCCACTACAACATCAGTCAGTCTGTTCATATGCAAGTTGCTCCATAAACATACTTATCTACGTTCATGTTATCATAGGGGTTATAGATCTACTCAGGCTTCTAACGCATTCCTATAGCTATCATTTTCATTTATTTATTTCTGTCCTAATATTATTCCTAATGCTAGACACAGATATACAAAAGTTATATTTCTACATTCTCTATGGGTGCTCTTCTTGGCTAACATATCAACTTTATCAGGAAGAGTAATCCAATGTGACGGAATCCATAGCAAATGTACATTAATTCCTTTGTCCCGATTTTTGAGTATCTATACCTGGCTTCTCCAATGAGAGTGTTAGTCATATATGAGTCAAGAGCCTTCAATGATGACATAGAATCAGAATAGATAGAGTCAAAGCTCAGTGTCATGTTAGTTTTAGTGCATTAGGATTGCAAACAATTCAGTTTGGTGTGACGCCCAGTTGTTAATTTTATGCCTAGTTCAAAAAATTATTATTGTTCTTAACTAGGAGGTGGCAACCAGAGCAGATGCAGCCCTGACAGAACATCCTGTTTAGATCCATAGTGTATATAACTTGAGATAACTTATTACTACCAGCTGTCGAGAAATTTCTTATTGATCAGTTGCTTTAACAAGTGATTTAAGGAAGGGATTACTACAATGAGCTTGGGAGGGACTTGCAGGTAGTGATATTAAATGAACACATCTTCCATGGAGGGATGAAATGTTTTTGTTGCCTACAGTGATACAATTCATGCAGGTTGTAAACTTAATGTAATTGCATGTTTCAAATCCATTTAGATCTGTGAGTATTTACTTTAGACATTTAGAAAGATTCATTGTGACAGTGTCTGGTTCATTTCTAGTGAAGCAGAGTTGTAAATAATTGAAGTGAGTGTACCGTGCGTCTGGCGTAGGGCGCTACCAAAACCGTCATATTGGAAATGGAGGGATGAGTTAACTTTATCTTCGCTCATCGACTCGAAATACAAGTATCGGGATGGTGAAAATAGCGAGAGGATATGAATCGCTACCCCGACTAACCACATAAGTAACGCCCAGTCCCATGGGCGTATCGAGTTAAGAAAATTAATCTTCCTTTACTTGACGGGACAACCCATATCGTCTTAACGGACGAACTATATCGACGGTGCAAGATCACGAGATCTGTCGGAGCCATCAACAAAATGGAGCTACCCCACCGTAAGTATTACTTTATCCTTGTATTACTGGCTAGTAGGTATGTTGAGATATTGTGTGTCTGCGGTGGGAATAATGAAGATCTCCAGTGAACACCCAAGACGTAGATAAAGGGTGAGTGAACATTAATCACTGTCCCTTTCCTCCTCCTCAATCAGTCCCATATCATATTTCTAAACATACAGTCCACTAAAATTTAATCCTACCATTATTATTATTATTATTGTCTAATCAGACTTGGTTGTACTGGTCCAGAGTGGTGGGACGAGTGTGAGAATATCGAAGGTACCCCTCGGGTGCGACCAGGAGTGGGTCACATTCTCACACACCTCGCGGAGTGACTGCGGTAAATTATATTAAATTCAAATTCTTTATTTCATGTAATACAAGGTGGGGTATGTACTTACAGTTATACATTAAAGTTGATATTACAAGATGGCCAATAATATGCCTAGGTATGCCTAGGCTTTTCAGGCAGACTTATGATAGGTCTTACTCAATAGCTACACAATGATTATACAGATAGTAAGGTTAGGTAGTTGTAGTGATTAATTAGGTTTACAAAATTTAGGTACTGGAATTTAAACATTGAGAATTTAACAATTAGTATAAGTCGGTCATCTTCCCGGGAGATTGTTTGTTGCAAGTTGCAGTGGCCCAGATAGATAATCTCTCATAATTCCCCACAATAATAATAATAATAATAATAATAATAATAATAATAATAATAATAATAATAATAATAATAATAATTAAAACAAATAATACTAATCGACCTCAAATAAGCGGAAATTAATGTAGTAAGATACAACACTGCAAACTGTGGAGAAATTTGTGAAAATAACACTGAGTCTGGGGTATAATTGAAGTTATTTTTTTAGTTTAATATCTTTATTATGCACCCCATACCCATGGTGTGGGCGGTAGTCAAAAGATTACAGAGGTATATAATGGGTCCAGAGACTGGGCCCCAAAGTTTTGATAGCTGAACAAGGTACAAAGGTAATGTATCATTAAGTAAGTAAATTTACTTACGTTTATACATGGTTGATAACAAATTATAGCAATAGCAACTGTACACTGCAATGTTGAGTTATTGGTGCAAATATTAATTGTTGGGAAAACACACACACACACACACACAGAAAGGTTAAGGAAAATCGGCCTGACGACACTAGAGGACAGGAGGGTTAGGGGAGACATGATAACGACATATAAAATACTGCGAGGAATAGATAAGGTGGACAGAGACAAGATGTTCCAGAGAGGGGACACAGAAACAAGGGGTCACAATTGGAAGTTGAAGACTCCTATGAGTCAAAGGGATGTTAGGAAGTATTTCTTCAGTCATAGAGTTGTCAGGAAGTGGAATAGCTTAGAAAGCGACATAGTGGAGGCAGGAACCATACATAGTTTTAAGACAAGGTTTGATAAAGCTCATGGAGCAGGGAGAGAGAGGACCTAGTAGCAATCAGTGAAGAGGCGGGGCCAGGAGCTATGACTCGACCCCTGCAACCACAAATAGGTGAGTACAAATAGGTGAGTACAGCCCCCGGTGGCCTAGTGGTAAAGCTCTTGCTTCACGCACGGAGGGGCCGGGTTCAATTCCCGGTGGGGCAGAAACATTTCGAAGTGTTTCCTTACATACACATACACACACACATATATATATAACAGGCCTAGTGTCTAATTGACATGTGCCTAGGACAAAATGGTAACTAACTAACTAACTAACCGGGTTCGATTCCCGGCAGGGCGGAAACATTTCGAAGTGTTTCCTTACACACACACACACACACACTCACACTCACACACATATATATAACAGGCCTAGTGTCAAATCGACATGTGCCTAGGACAAAATGGTAACTAACTAACTAACACAATTAGGTGAGTACACACACACAGTTTTAAGACGAGGTATGATAAAGCTCATGGAGCAGGGAGAGCAGATACCGTAGCGGGCAGTGCAGAGGCGGGGCCAGGAGCTGAGTCTCGACCCCTGCAACCACAATTAGGTGAGTACACACACACAGTGACAGGATGTTCCAGAGAGGGAACACAGAAACAAGGGGACACAACTGGAAGCTGAAGACTCAGATGAGTCAAAGGGATGTTAGGAAGCATTTCTTCAGCCACAGAGTAGTCAGGAAGTGGAATAGTCTAGAGAAAGATATAGTGGAGGCAGGAACCATACATAGTTTTAAGGCAAGGTATGATAAAGCTCATGGAGCAGGGAGAGCAGAGACCCAGTAGCGGACAGCGAAGAGGCGGGGCCAGGAGCTGAGTCTCGACCCCTCCAACCACAATTAGGTGAATACAATTAGGTGAGTACACACACACACAAAGGACCCAGGAAAATAAAGAGATTAGCCGAAGAGCCAGAAACGAATATGTACAGGTAAGAAGGGAGGCTCAGCGACAATACGAAAATGATATAGCATCAAAAGTCAAGTCTGACCCAAAGCTGTTGTATAGCCACATCAGGAAGAAAACAACAGTCAAGGACCAGGTAATCAGGCTGAGGAAGGAAGGTGGGGAGTTCACAAGAAACGACCAAGAGGTATGTGAGGAACTCAACATGAGATTTAAAGAAGTATTTACAGAGAAGACAGGAAGGACTCCAGGAATTCAGAATAGGGAGGTATACCAACAAGTGCTGGATGAAATACACACAACCGAGGAGGAGGTGAAGAAGCTGTTATGTGAACTCGATACCTCAAAAGCGGTGGACCTGACAACATTTCTCCGTGGGTCCTTAGAGAGGAGCAGAGATGTTAAGTGTGCCACTAACAAAAATCTTCAACACATCCATTGAAACTGGGCAACTACCAGAGGTGTGGAAGATGGCAAATGTAGTCCCAATTTTTAAGAAAGGAGACAGACACAGGCATTAAACTACAGACCTGTGTCACTGACTGTATAGTATGCAAAGTCGTGGAGCAGATCATCAGGAGGAGAGTGGTGGAGCACCTAGAAAGACACAAGCTTATAAACGACAACCAGCATGGTTTCAGGGAAGTAAAATCCTGTGTCACAAACCTACTGGAGTTTTATGACAAGGTAACAGAAGTAAGACACGAGAGAGAGGGTGGATAGACTGCATTTTCTTGGACTGCAAGAAGGCATTCGACACAGTTCTTCACAAGAGGTTAATGCAAAAGCTAGAGGATCAGGCACACGTAACAGGAAAGGCACTGCAATGGATCAGAGAATATCTGACAGGGAGTAATAGTAATAGTTTATTTGGACATGATACAAAGAATTACAATGGGTTATGAGATTACATGAGGTGTACATGCCAAAAGCCCCTAATATGCAGGGCATTTTGGGCAGACTTAAAATTAGCTTAATACTAAATGGTAAGAATATTTGTAAATAGTTTACAATATGAGTATAGTTGAGTATTTAAGCTATGAAATTTGAACTTAGTTTAGACATGATATTTTTGTAACAGTTTTATCTACCTGGAGAGAATTCCAGGGGTCAACGCCCCCGCGGCCCGGTCTGTGACCAGGCCTCATGTTGGACCAGAGCCTGATCAACCAGGCTGTTACTTCTGGCCGCACGCAGTCCAACGTATGAACCACAGCCTGGCTGGTCAGGTATCAACTTTAGGTGCCTGTCCAGTGCCTGCTTGAAGACAGCTAGGGGTTTGTTGGTAATCCCCCTGATGTATGCTGGGAGGCAGTTGAACAATCTTGGGCCCCTGACACTTATTGTGTTGTCCCTCAACGTGCTAGTGGCACCTCTACTTTTGTCTTCATTATAAAATTAATTAAATCAGATTAAACAAATTAAATCAATAAGTTTGTGTTGCAATAACAAATTATATGGTCATTAGAAGAGTTACAAGGAGCACAAGGGTACATAAGGTCATTAGATGAGTTACAAGGAGCACAAGGGTACATAAGGTCATTAGATGAGTTACAAGGAGCACAAGGGTACATAAGGATACATGAGGTATAAGTTTCAGCATGTGTACTAGATTATATTTGATAAACTATTTTTCTTTGAGCAATTAAGTAAGGGGATTTAAGGCTAAATGGTAGGAATTTACGACGACGTTTCGGTCCGACTTGGACCATTTACAAAGTCACACTAACACACAGGACAAGTGGAAGGGGTATTTATAGACAGGCGGACAGTGGACTCTGCTTTCTCTCGTGCAAAACGGACTTTCTTCTCTCCTATACCCTCTACTCCTGGGAACTCTCCTGTCCTCTGCCCTCCCTACATCTCTGGTCTCTCTAATCTCAACAACTCTCTCCGTTCCTTAGACATCAAACTTACCTTTCGCCAGACTAACACTCTTCGCACTAATCTAGTTCATACCTCCCCTCCCTCTATAGATTCTCCTGGTGTCTACTCTATTTCTTGCTCCTCCTGTCCTCTTCAGTACTTTGGAGAAACTGGCCGATCTCTTCTGACAGACTTAGGAGCACAAAAATAGTGTTAGGCTTGCCGACACTAATAATGCTCTTTTCTGTCATGTCAGAGATCACAGTCATCCTATTGATTGGTCTTCTGCTAAAACTGTCTACCCTACGTCTAACTTTCACAGTCGCCGTCTGGTTGAATCCTCCCTTATACACAACTTTCCCTGTATGAATCTTAGTCCTGGCTTTGTCTCTGTAGATGCTTTCCTCTCCCATTACATTGTTAAATGCTCCAAACTTCAGAACACCCGTGACTTAACCTGATTCCTTCCCCTTTTCTCTTCCCTCTTCTCCCCTTTCTCCTCTGGGTTTTCTTTTCTTTTGCCTTGTATTTGTCCTTCTTTATTTTATTTACTTTTTCTTTCCCCCCCCCTCTGTGTTCTTGTCCTAACCCATGCGGGCCGCCAGCTTCTTTGCAGTGCTCCTTTCCTAAAATATGACTGACTCCACTACTACTACTACCACTACTACCTCCATTATTACCCCTCCACCACTTTCTTGTTCCCTTCCTGTCTGCCTGCCTATAAATACCCCTTCTACCTGTCCTGTGTGTTAGTGTAACTTTGTAAATGGTCCAAGTCGGACCGAAACGTCGTTGTAAGCTCCTCTTTTTATATGTGCGGTTGTGTGTGCATTGTTCCAGTCACGGTATTGTGCATTTTTGTTATTTTTGGTTGGAATTATAGTAGATAGTTTACAACAAAAGTATAGTTGAGTATTTAAGCTATGAAATTTGAACATAAGTTGAAAATGACATTTTTGAAACATAATAGTTTTATCATTTTGGATCATTTACAGTTTTATATGTCTACATAATAGAATTATTAAATGAGATTAAACAAATTAAATCAATAATTTGTTTTTCAGTAACAGTTTATATGGTCATTAGATGAGTTACAAGGAGCACATGGGTACATGTGGATGGATTTCTTTATATTAGGTGGTTTATACATTATAAGATATAACATGGCATATACATTATGAGGTATAAGTTTCAACATTTGTACTAAATTATGTTTGATAAATTATTTTTCTTTGGGCAATTTTGTAGGGGGTTCTGAGGCTAGGGGAGTAACACAGTGAATAATGTTATTTTGTGGCAGTGTAAAGTTATTTAATAACTTTGTAGGTAATGTAAAGTAGTGGGTATTTAGTTGTGGGTGAGCAGGTGATTTTTTAACCCTTTACGGGCAAACCTAGGAAAAGGCAAAATTCGAAATGTCTTTCCTATACCTGGAGAGTTTACCTGGAGAGAATTCCAGGGGTCAACGCCCCTGCGGCCCGGTCTGTGGCCAGGCCTCATGTTGGACCAGAGCCTGATCAACCAGGCTGTTACTGCTGGCCGTACGCAGTCCAACGTACGAACCACAGCCTGGCTGGTCAGGTACCGACTTTAGGTGCCTGTCTAGTGCCTGCTTGAAGACAGCCAGGTGAAATGCAGCTACCACCCCAGCCCCACCCTGGGGTCGACAGAACACCAGACGATGCCATATTGTCTATTCCCTCAGTTAGAGACTTGGAGTGGATACAAAAAAATATGGGAATATAGAGATCAAATAAAAAGGGAACATTACTAGAATATGGGAGAATAGACGGTAGCGGTCTATTCTCATGGGAGTATGCTGCCACCACCTGCTCTTTTTATAGTGGAAGGGATAAAAGAAACGATAGTCATAGGAGAAGGGAGAAAAACAAGGAGTTTGGGTTAGAGCAGGAGAAAACCCAGTGAGAAATAATACAGGATAGTTAAAACAAGATAGGGGTCCTGATAAGTACTGGCTCTTAGGGTAGCATGGCCTGAAAACACGAGCAGTAGGCACCTTATCAGGGGCTTGACTCTCCACAGAAAAATGATAACATCAATAGGTTATTTAATTTAGTCTCTGACACATGGACCTTGTATACATGGCTCAAAGGGGGAAGTAAAACATACCCAGATATAACCACTTACAATTTAATAGACACATTACAAGTGTATCTGAAATTGTTTATACCAAAGAAGAAAAATTTATAGTAGCACATAATTATTATAGCATGCCTGGCTTACTGATGTTAAAACTACCTCCCCACATAGTTCCCAAGGAACTCCATTGCTTTCCATACTGAAGTTTAAGTGCCTTGATCCATTCCTGCTTTGGGATGCTCCTGAGACCTTCAAATCCCAGATTACAAGACTGGTCTGATCCTCCAGGGCTAGGGTGTTCAAGGTCTCTAGCACTATCCTCTCCTCAGTATTTCTGGTGGATCTCTCCTACTTTGGAGGCATATCTTTGGGGGGTGCCTGGTTGCTAACCCCAACCCTGCTCCTACTCTTGAGGCATTTCTTTGGGGTGCCTGGTTGCTGCTAAACCCTAAAACATTTTTCAGGTTTAGTCACAAATTACACAAACAAGAACTTCTACAAACAAAATAAAGATCTTGCAAAAGAATATAAGAAAGGAACATAATTAACAAATTATGAAAACAATAAAAAATGGCATATCAAAAATAATTCAAGATTTTACATAAAAATAAGACAGCTGAAATACAGTAAACAAACAGTATAACTTAACACAATTATAATACACAAAAAAAGAATGAACATATATGTTATACACAGAATAAACATGAAACATAGGCTAGTATGAATAAGACAGAGGAAAATAAAATAGTGGTACAAAAATAGTAAAAACATATATAAGCTAGGTTAAGTTCAGTTACATGGGACAGGCAACTTACAGAGAATAAACATAGTTAAACATAAGTAGAAGATATTTAGTAAAAGAGTATTAGCATAAAAGATAGGTTAGGAAAGTTATAGGTTAGAAATAAGAAGTATTAGGGTAGGTCACATGAGTCAAAAATAACAGTCATTGCACCTTAAATTATTATTCTTACAATTTACTCTAATCATACAATATACAGGTATCATTTAGCTATCATAATAAGGCAAGTTACAAGGTATACACAGTTAATAGGCCTTTTCTTAGAGTGATACAAGATATGCCGGCTAGAGGCTTGTTCTGTGGAAAATATTGGTATTTTCCGAAAGTTGTAATTGATAAACTTTCCAATATGAATAGATATCATTAATGTGTTGCTGTTGGCTTAACATTAACTGAAAAGAACCAACGAATTAACACGCATGCGCGAGATGCCTCGTCAAGTGGGCAGAGGAAGCTGGGTAGAGGGGACTGGTCAGTGAACAGCCAGCCTACCCACCAGAGTTCAAGTCGGTATGGCCAGTCAAATTTGGAGATTCCGGCCACCAAACCGGATTTAATTACCTCCTTTCGTAATGTGGAGGAATATCCAGTGACGCGGTGAATATAAAGTGGGACAATCGGTCCAGGAGGTCCAGTAATAGGACAATAATTGTGAAATAAGGCGTGCCGCCGGCGAGTGATGCCGTCATAGGCCTATTTGAACTCAGTGAAGCGACCATACGGCAGGATAAAGTCGTAACCCCTGATGCTGGGGAGCTTTCGTCTTAGAAGAGACTGAAATATATTCGATGAATATTGTGAAATGGTGAATATAGTGAAACCTAGTTGTAAATAATCAGGGGTTGATTGTACCGGGCGGGTCTAGCTTGGGTACGCCATACCCCGACCGCCATGTTGAATGCGGAAGAAATGAACTAACATATCGCAAGTTATCTACTCGAAATCTAAGTATCGAGACGGTGAATGTGTATAAACTAGTGGGGCATTAAGCCAGGATATACGTAATATGTAAAGCTATACGTATAAACAGTACAAAAGGTCGGATTAGTGAGAGTATCTGAATCGCTACCCCGACCAACCACATGTTAACTAACGCCCGGTCTCGTGGGCGTATAAGAGTTCACGGAAATTAACCTTCCTTGACTCGACGGGACAACTATTACCATCGCGATCGAATCAGATCGCAGGAGGACGTCAACAACGGAACGACTCCCTCGTCTTTATTGTTGGCCAATGATATTGTTACGCACAGTAGATGTACTTTAGCTAGGTCAACGATCTACAATGCACCACTATGATGCTGTTAATTAGGTGAGTGATGGTCATGTTCACTTAATTGTGTGTTCTCTACCTCTCCTCCTGTTTGATCAGTTGTTTAATAACCTATACAGTCCACTTAAATTTAACATAACATAATTTTTTAATCTTATCTACTCAGATTTATTTATACTGGTCCAGAGTGCAGTGGGTTAACGTGAGAATATTGAAGGTACCCTTGGGTGCGGCCAGGAGTGGGTAAAGTTCTCATTTACCTTAAAGGGAATGACTGCGGTAAAATTATATGAGTCGGTCATCTCCTGGGAGTTTGTTTATTGCTAGTGGCGGTGTCCCAGATAGACTTATCTCCCACAATTCCCACATGTTCCTCCAATGGCTATAACACAAAAAGACTGCATTGTAACAATATTTAATCTTCTCTACTTATCTCTCAACACAGATTATGAACTCACTTGTTAGCAGCAGTATAATCAATATGAGAAGTTGAAAAGGCTTCTTAAGCTGACAAAGGTGTGAGAGTGGTCATGGGAACTCTTGCGCGTGTTCCCTCCCTTGTTTTTAATAGAACTTCCTCTCATGTACACAAACTGTTTACAAATTCCTACACAAGAAGGTCAACTTGCCTCTATAAACCTTATTTCTACTCACAATAATTATTACAATGAATACTAATACTAGAAAAATAATCAGACACAAAGAAAATTAATGTTATATGCTATAGTACAGATTAACAAAAATTCTAGAGAAAACATATTGGAACATACAATAACAGAGCAACAGAATGCAAAGATAATCACAGTTCAAATACATTTCTTTAGTTAATTAACAGCATTTATTTCTTTCCCTGAGTTACAGGACTATGCACATGGTAAATAGATAAGGATATAGACAAGAAATATAAGTGAGGACAGTCATGAAATTTTCACAACTAATATTTACCACACCTTACATAAATAATGCTTGAGGGGCTGATTTGCTTCATTACACAGGGGTTTGTTGGTAATCCCCCTGATGTATGCTGGGAGGCAGTTGAACAATCTTGGGCCCCTGGCACTTATTGTGTTGTCCCTCAACGTGCTAGTGGCACCCCTACTCTTCATTGGGGGGATGTTACATCGCCTGCCGAGTCTTTTGCTTTCGTAGGGAGTGATTTTCGTGTGCAAGTTTGGTACTAATCCCTCGAGAATTTTCCACGTGTATATAATAATGTATCTCTCCCACCTGCGTTCTAGAGTGTCTCAATATAAGGAAAATGAGCCTATATAAATGGATTTCTAAAAATAAGTTTTTGTTCAATTGCGAATATTCGACACTAACAAATATGTGGACCTGCCCGGTAAAGGGTGCCAAATTTTGAATGTTGCAAAGTTGCAACTATTAATAAAACACCAAATAAGTATTTTCTAATTTATTATGCAAATAGGCAATATCAAAAACATAAATGGAACTTGTTTCCAAACATTTTTAAAGTCTACAAAAATAAAGATGAACCAAAGAGCAACATGGACACATTGCAATTGGATAAACATTGCAATTCCCATTTTATTGAATTTTGTGAGAAAGAACAATCATTCTAGATGACTATTTCTTAGAATGAAAGGCTATCTACCTGGAGTCTACCTGGAGAGAATTCCAGGGGTCAACGCCCCTGCAGCCCGGTCTGTGACCAGGCCTCCTGTTGGACCAGAGCCTGATCAACCAGGCTGTTACTGCTGGCCGCACGCAGTCCAACGTACGAACCACAGCCCGGCTGATCAGGTACCGACTTGAGGTGCCTGTCCAGTGCCTGCTTGAAGATAGCCATGGGTTTGTTGGTAATCCCCCTGATGTATGCTGGGAGGCAGTTGAACAATCTTGGGCCCCTGACACTTATTGTGTTGTCCCTCAACGTGCTAGTGGCACCCTGCTCTTCATTGGGGGATGTTACATCGCCTGCCGAGTCTTTTGCTTTCGTAGGCAGTGATTTTGTGTGCAAGTTTGGTACTAAGCCCTCGAGAATTTTCCATGTGTATATAATAATGTATCTCTCCTTAAGGAGAAGGAGGAGAAGATGCAAACTAGAAAGAGAGGTGCTCCCTATACAGGCGAAGGCAAAGAATAACGGAGCGGCTACAGGAGGCCAATATATCTGAAATACGAAGGGAGACACTAGTCAGAGAAATAGCAAACATCGAATTAAAACTAAAGGAATCTTACAGGAATCAAGAGACATGGGAATAACTAAAAGCCATAAATAAAATTGGAAGAAACCCAAAGTATTTCTTTTCTTATGCAAAATCAAAGTCGAGAACAACAACCAGTATTGGGCCCCTACTTAAACGGGATGGGTCCTACACAGATGACAGCAAGGAAATGAGTGAGTTACTTAAGTTCCAGTATGACTCAGTTTTTAGCGAGCCGCTAACCAAACTGAAAATCGAAGACCTAAATTAATTTTTTATGAGAGTGCCACAGAACTTGACAGACGCATGCCTATCTGACATCACCCTGACGCCAAATGACTTCGAAAAGGCAATAAATGACATGCCCATGCACTCCGCTCCAGGCCCAGACTCATGGAACTCCGTGTTCATCAAGAACTGCAAGAAGCCCTATCACATGCTTTTAACATCCTATGGAGGGGGAGCATGGACACTGGGATCGTCCCAGTTACTAAAATCAACAGATATAGCCACTCCACAAAAGAGGCCAATATATCTGAAATACGAAGGAGACACTAGTCGGTGAAATAGCAAACATCGAATGAACATTATCATGCTCATTTAGAAATTTTACTAGTTTAGTTCCATTGGTGTTTGTTATAGACCCACCAATATTCTTATGTCTGGCATTAAAGTCTCCAAGTATGAGGGTAGGTTCACTATTGATGCGATCTGGTAAAGCATCAGGTCGAAGCTGGTTTGCTGGGGCATAAAGATTAAAAATGTTTATGGAAAAATCGCCTGCGTATACTCTGACACCATGATACTGCATGTTTACTCGACTCTGCAGGGTAAGGAGTGAATGTGGCAAGTTCTTTCTGACATACATCACACAACAGTTGGTTGACCTTAAGTTATAAGCTGCATATCCAGACAACTTTGGTGGAGGTACTCCTTCTTTGAGTCTACATTCCTGCAAACAGATGACATCAATATTCTTGGTTGCACTAATATGATGTAAGTCAGGCAACCGCTTCCTAATGGAAGCAATGTTCCATGAAAAGACTTGTAATCTATCCATTGTAGTGAGTTATTACAATCTCTTGTTCATAAGATGATAAGACTATTATGATTTGCCTACAGTGTGCAGACACTTAAGAGCAAATAGCATAGTTTGTACATGCTTATCTTCAGAACCTTTATTTCTAAGCATTTTCCGGCAAATTGGCAGCAAGTTCCAAGGCAACTTTTGAAGCCAAGAGTCATTGGCTTCTTTCTTACAAATGACTTGAAATTGAACCGAGATTGTTGATGCACTTTTGACATCATCAACGCACTCAGGAGCATCATTTTGACTACATATATTTATTAAACTTGTCAGCATTTGTTCAAGATGCTCAATTTTTTCCTGCAAGTTTGTTATAATTTGAGGAAGGTCAGGCGAATCAAATGCCTCTCCAGAGGAAGGCTCTTCTGAATTAGTTCTTTGTCTAACACCTATAACCTTAACAGGTACCTTGGTTAAATCAGTGCTCTTTGTTGGTGCCTGTGACATGACTACCTCATCATTCATTGCGGGTGGGTCCTGTGCATCTGACTCATCTCCAGCTTCCAGGGGGGTTACATGTGTAGCGTCCGTCTGACTGTTGGAGATGTGTGTATTGGGAGGAGTGACATACTTATCCCCAAATTCAGGTGGAGGCATAGGTATGGGTGGTGAACTATCAGTAGTTCCACATGTGCTAGCAGGGTTGGCTAGCTCCTCCACAATTGGTGTGTGATGGCACTTGGTATCACCAGAATCATTTGCAGGGAGGTTGGACTCGTCCACACTTTGCAGAGGTTCAGTCTCAGATCTGGTTGTGGTAGACTGGATGGCCTCGTCCTCAAATGGCATTAAAGGACTGTTGTCATTTTTACGTCGAAGGTTGTTTGGGTTCCGACTGCAGTCCTTATGGGAGACTGTAACCCCTTCTTCTTTACAGTTAATACACTTATACTTTTGGCTGTCAAAGCCTACTGTGCATTCTCTAGTGGAATGTTTCCCAGCACACTTACCACACCAAGAATGTAGTATTTCACAGGCTACTGCAACATGGCCATAGTGCTGGCATTTGTAACACCTACGTTGGGGGGGTAGGTACACTTCGATAGGTAGGAAACGTAGGCCAGGCACCCAGATATTTCGGGGGAGGGGCACAGAGCCTACCCAACTGGCAATAATTTGAGATTTTCTTTTAAGTCTTTTGGGCCTGATGATATGCTCACTCCGAGTCAGATGGGATGGGTCTATGTCGAGAAGGTATCTAAAGATTATGGTACTGACCCATTTTTCAAAGTGATATGTGTCTGATGGAGGGTGGAACAGCTTAATACCCCCATAGGATGTATTAAGTAGATCACTGATCAGTTCGTCATTCTGTTCCACAAACACAAAGTTGTGTGAGTTTTTTCCAAAGTGGATCCTTACCTTTGGATGTGCCTTTACTGCTTCCATTAGCCATGCACACCTACCCTGCAGCAGGGTGTTGTCAGGGAAGTTCAGCTTAACATATTCTTCCTTAGAAGAAAGGCTTCTTGTACCTTGTGTGTACCATGGACGTCTAGTTTCACATTGCCTACGAGTCAAGTGAGCCTGACTACGTCGGCGCTCTAGCCCTTTCTCACTTTTCCTTCTTTGTTTACTTTTAAAGGTCTGAAAGCCATCATCATTGTCATCACCTGCAGAAATATATTCCTCTATGACAGTTGCCATGTTTGCAGGTGATGATAAGTCGTGTAAGAGTCACAACGCAAGAATTCCTTATGCCTTAAGCAAGAGCTTAATACGATACACACCTCATCAAAAAGTCAGAGGCTTCTTGTATGGGTGTGTATAATATGGTACAATAATGGATTGAACAGACAAGGTCTTACGCCTAATCACAAATTACAAGATGAGAATAAAGAGAGGTAGAACGGTAGGTAATGTTGATCATAAAAATTAGAAGTCTGATATATAGTATCACATTACTTATAAGGTTCAAATTCAATGATAACTTCCTCTTGAGTCAATACAGGCTACTGCCACCCAATATGATACCTCACTAAAATAATAATATTGCAGACATCACAAGTAATTAAAATTTCTAAGGTACACTGCATGAGAATTGACAACTCACTGAATTGCACTGTATAAAATAAGGAAATACATTGAAATGCAATGACAAGGGAAATATTACTGCAATGTGAATTAATTGCAAAAGTGAGCTGTCTTTACTCTTAATTCAATCAAGAAATATATTAATTGTAAATCAATGCAAGGTAGAAATACAAACAGTAATTTTATGCAATTTGAAAATATTTTCTAGAGGAAAAAAAAATGTTGCAATGACAATGAGATAAATCAGTGTGGGCGACTTGCTTGGTCCATCCTAGGTAACTCACACGTTACTATGTATGCATGCATGTAAGTGTGGGTGTTTGTTTAGTTGTATATAGGTGAACCGGTAGCCAAACTCATATTTACTTACTTGTCATACAAGTCACCATGTATGACAGTATTATCACTACCTGCACCCCCCAACATGCAGCATTACACACACCCCAACATGCCAGCATGTATGACAGGTGTTATCACTACACCAAGTGCACACACCACACACGTTACCATGTATGACAACTGTTATCACGTACATCAAGTGATCACACTATCACTTAGAATACACTTCTGCTGATACTGACTTAACCTATATATAAATCACACACGATAGCATCCTTAGGTCTCTTCTATATCTGAGAAACACCGACGAGATGAGTAGCATTCTTGTCCATGATGCTTATGAGTAGGGAGTCAGCTGATGTTGTTTACACCAGCCAGGTGGACCATGTTTACCTGGAGAGAATTCCAGGGGTCAACACCTCGCGGCCCTGTCTGTGACCAGGCATCATGTTGGACCAGAGCCTGATCAACCAGGCTGTTACTGCCAGCCGCACGCAGTCCAACGCCTGGCTGGTCAGGTACCGACTTTAGGTGCCTGTCCAGTGCCTGCTTGAAGACAGCCAGGGGTTTGTTGGTAATCCCCTTATGTATGCTGGGAGGCAGTTGAACAATCTTGGGCTCCTGACACTTATTGTGTTGTCCCTCAATATGCTAGTGGCACCCCTGCTCTTCATTGGGGGGATGTTACATCGTCTGCCGAGTCTTTTGCTTTTGTAGGGAGTGATTTTTGTGTGCAAGTTTGGTACTAATCCCTCGAGAATTTTCCATGTGTATATAATAATGTATCTCTCCCGCCTGCGTTCTAGAGAGTACAGGTTTAGAAACTTCAAGCGTTCCCAGTAATTGAGGTGGTTTATCGCAGTTATGCCTGCCGTGAAGGTTCTCTGCACATTTTCAAAGGTTCTCTGCACATCTGTCGCCGCCACTACAACTAGGACTTTTAAAGCTGGACGGCAGAAATCTTAAACTTGTCTTCAGTTCTGTAGTACCCCAGGAGGCATCAACCGGCTTTACACACAATTTATAGTTGTATTAAATTGTAGCAGGGAGGTGGCGAGAGAAAGCAGAACACTGCAATTGATTTGCTGAGGAAAGAACAGGAGGGGGGTTGTCGCTGTGGGTGGCACTTGGGGGGCAGGCAGCGGTGGGTGAGTTGCTAGGTGTTCTATATAGAATGAGCTAGCATGGGCTCTAACACTTACTCCACGTCAACGGTTCGAAGAGTAAAAGGGAGAGTTTAGCTAGCTGTGAAGGCAGGAGAATTTATTCCATCATAATATAATAACCACTACCAGTACACTGGCGTCTCCTGGCTTCCGACCTTCCTCAGCCACATTAGGCAGTAGAATAGCAGAAGTAACTGAGCATGCACATTCGCCTCTGTTCACATAGTCAATATGGGTGAAAGTCTCAAGCAGGTGATGCAGTGCCTCTCTCAAGCTGTGAGCATAATCGCTGCTGAGCAAGACCACGAGACAGACGCGAGGGAACACCAACAAAGGAAGTGACTCCCTCACCTACAGCTAAGTACTCGCTTTTTGTAGCAGTCTGTTACCGGGAGGTAGGGTTGTTATGATTAGTGTAAGTGCTGTAGCTATGTCAACGATCTCCAATGAACATCAATGACACTGATAAGGGGTGAGTGATGGTTTTTATTAATTGAGTACTCTCTTTCTACTTCTAATCAGTGAAATATTCATATATACAGACCACAACCCTTATTGTGCAAGCTATTTTACTTGATAAAACAGGTCCAGAGTGAAAGTGGGTTTAGCGATTGTGGGTGTGGGGAATTGTGGGAGATAAATCTATGTGGGACACCGCCACTTGCAACAAACAATCTCCCAGGGAGATGACCGACTAGTATAATTTTACCGCAGTCATTCCCTTAATAAGGTATGTGAGAACTTTACCCACTCCTGGCCACACCCAAGGGGTACCTTCGATATTCCCACGTTAGCCCACTGCACTCTGGACCAGTATAAAGAAATCTGAGTAGATAATACTAATAATTATGGTATGATTAAATTTAAGTGGACTGTATGGGGATTAGGCGACTGATCAAGTAGAAGGAAAAGTAGAGAACACACAATTAAGTTATCATGACCATCACTCACCCAATTAACAGCATCATAGCAGTGCACTGTAGATCATTGACCTAACTAAGGTACATCTACTATTTATAACAATCTTGCCGGCCGACATAGAAGGTTAAAACAGAGAGTACTTAGCTTTAGGTGAGGGAGTCGCTTCGTTGTTGACGTTCTCCTGCGGTCTTGTTCGATCGCGATGGTAAGGGTTGTCCCGTCGAGTCAAGGAAGATTAATTTCCTTGAACCCTTATACGCCCACGAGACCGGGCGTTAGTTAACATGTGGTTGGTCGGGGTAGCGATTCAGATCCTCTCACTATTCCGACCTTATTACTGTTTATACGTATAACTTTACACACTAGGTATATCCTGGCTTGATGCCCCACTAGTTTATACACATTCACCGTCTCAATACTTGTATTTCGAGTAGATAAATTGCGATATGTTAGTTCATCTTCT
This sequence comes from Cherax destructor, assembly GCA_009830355.1. Taxonomy (NCBI): domain Eukaryota; kingdom Metazoa; phylum Arthropoda; class Malacostraca; order Decapoda; family Parastacidae; genus Cherax; species Cherax destructor. The sequence goes on along the minus strand of WNWK01027702.1, from coordinate 5,219 downwards.
CCACATCCAACATGGCGGTCGGGATATGGCGTACACACGCCAGACCCACCCTGTACAATCACCCCCTGATTATTTACAATTCTGTTTCACCAGATCCACCATTTCACAATATTCATCGAACATATTTCAGTCTCTTCTAAGACGAAAACCACCCAGCATCAGGGTTTACGACTTTATCCTGTCGTATGGTCGCTTCCAGGAATTCAAAGTAGGCCTAAACCGACATCCCACGCCGGCGCCAATCACCATTTCCACAATTACTGCCCTATTACTGGGCCTCCTGGACCGATTGTCCCACTTTATACACGTCGCTCACGTTGATATCACTCCACATTACGAAAGGAGGTAATTAAGTCCGGTTTGGCGGTCGTAATCTCCACATTCCCTCAGCCATTACCTGGTATCCGGTCGCTAGGCTGGGTTTCTACTCACTACCTCCCCTCTTCCTCTCCCTCTCTGCCCAGCCTCTTCCCGCTTCCTCCCCGCTGGTACGATGGTTCTTGGCTTATACCCACATACGTTAAGCTACCAGCAGTACATTAAATATATCTGTTCATATTGGAAAGTTTATCAATTACAACTTTCGGAAAATACCAATATTTTCCACACTGCGGCTGGGCAGAGTTCGTTGTTAGATGAATCAAATCGAGTCATTTTTCAACAGGCGCTTCCAGCCCTCCCTGGACTGAACAGCTGTCTTCCTGGTAGGCCGAATCACACTTTCTGTCTCTGGTATCCCCTGGTCAGTGTTGTATTCAACATAACTCGTGTCACTTTCCCTTAGGTTTTCGTTCCCAGTTGATAGAACTCCTTTTAATTCTAAGGGGATTAACTTATTAATGGTGCGTAAACTCTCTTGGCCGCGACACAACACTTTGACATTCATGACAACACCCTGAGCGTCTGGATATAATGTCACCACTTTGCCCAGAGGCCACAACGTTCTTGGTTGTTCAGTATCAATCAACACAATGTCACCTGGTTGAATATTTTGTCGATTCCCCGCTTCTGACGCACCATAAAAGTGTTCACGTAATGTAAGAAGATACTCTTTGCGCCACACAGTAGACCAATGATTAATTACTTTATTCAACATCTTAAATTTATCACTTAACACTGTCGCATTATTATAATCCTCATCAATTTTCGCAGGATTATCCCGATAGATAGGTGCAGCTTCTAGTTTCCGCCCACATATCAAGTGAGAAGGAGTCAGTACTTCTGCGTCGGGAGTATCAATTATGTACGAGAAAGGACGATTATTTATCCGATTCTCTGCCTCCACTAATACTGCCCGGAATTCCTCCAAGTTAATTCGTTTCCGGTGTAGTACTTTATGCAGACACCTCTTCACTGTACCTATCAGTCTTTCATACAATCCCCCTTGCCAGGGGTCCCTGGGAGCTATAAACTTCCAGCTACACCCTCGCTGATTTAACAGAGACTGTACATCATTACTCTCATTTAATTCCTTCAAATGTTGCGCTCCCGCTACAAAGTTAGTGGCATTATCTGAAATCATTATTCTCGGACAGGATCTCCTAGCTGCAAATTTACGAAACAGCTGTATGAACTGTTCTGCAGACAAATCCTGTGCCACTTCTAAGTGTACTGCCCTTGTAGCGGTACAAGTGAATAAACACACATACACCTTTAAAGGAACACCATCTGCAGTACCCGTTAAAATGATTGGGCCACTGTAATCTACACCTGTTACATCAAATGGCTTTATTAACTGCACTCGTTCCTTGGGCAATGGTGGAGGTCCTGGGTACATATAGGTTCTGGCATCTACACGACGACACACCACACATGTCTTGATGACCCTCTTCACACTCTGTCGCCCCTGAGGAATCCAGAAAGTTTCCCTAATGCAATTTAAGGTATCTTGTACTCCACCATGCATCACATTTTTATGGGCATTTAATACAATTAAAGTTGTCAGATGATGAGTCTTGGGCAGCAAGATAGGGTGTTTAGTATATTCACCCAATTCAGCATTTTGCAATCTACTTCTGCACCTGATTACGTCATCCTCCAAGTATAGCCCCAATTTCTCTATTATTGAACCCTTCCCAAGTTTTCCATCCCTTAGCAATTTAATCTCCTCTCCATAGATTTCTCCTTGTACTCTCTGTACCCAGTATTTCAGGGGATGAGGAAAATCATACGGGATATTCATCTTGTTTATGAATTTAAACACCAACTTCGTGACATTAATCAATTTTGGGAAGGATGAGTATCTATTTATATCAATGGCTAAGGAGGGACCGAGGACTGGAGCCGTGTTCACAGTAATTTCCACCGGAGCAATATCGCCTTTTGAACAGGCCAGTTACTTTTATCCACCAACCAACTGGGTCCCTTAAACCACGATAAAGTCTTCACAAATTTTACATAAGTCAACCCACGAGACAAGAAATCAGCTGGGTTCTCCGCCCCGGGAATATGGTTAAAAGTTAACTTATGTTGACCCAAACTGTCATATTTCTCTTGCATCTGGTTAATCTCTGCGACTCTATTTGCACGAATATAATCTTGCTGGTTCCGTTGGATCCACTGCAAGGATACCTCATTATCAGACCAAATTATGGTGTCGCTAATATTTATCTCCGGCAATTTACTCCATATATAATCAGCTAATTTGACACCCACATAAATGGCGGTTAATTCCAACTGAGGTAAAGTACGTAATTTAATTGGAGCCACTTTAGATTTAGACATGACAAGAGAAATATCTTCATTACATTGAAGATAAGCGACTGCTCCATACGCTAATTTAGAAGCATCGCAAAAAATGTGGAGTGTATTTTCCACTCCAGAGCGGGCTACACACCGCGGGAATTCCAACATTGGGAGTTTCTCGTAATCACCAATTAATTTTTCCCACCTGCTAACGAATTCCTCAGGTAGGGTTTCATCCCAAGCACACTTCTGCTTCCATGCCTCTTGTACCAATAATTTCCCTCGGATTGTAAGAGGCGCCACTAAGCCTAGTGGATCGAAACATTTTGAAACTTCAGCAAGTAGGACTCTCTTCGTTAATTTCTTGGGCATACTATAATTATTAGGCTTTAACGATATCAAGTCTCTCTCAGTAGCCCAAGTCAGTCCCAATACATTGCTACACCCAGATACTCCATCTCCGGGATTATCTTTATTTATTCGGTCCTTTAACCTGGACGAATTACTGTTCCACTCCCTGAGAGGCATATTTGCACCTTGCATTATCTCATTAGCCCTTCATATATCTTCATTAGCTCCTCTTCAGTTGACGTCACGCCCAGGAAATTGTCCACATAGAATTGTTTACTCATTATTTCACTCAGTGGACCACCTGTACATTTAAGATGCGCATTTAGCGTCGCCTGAAGTAAGAACGGACTAGAAGTAGCCCCAAATAAGACACTTCTGAATCTGAAAGTTTTCAGCGGACTAAGTGGATTGCTAGGATCCTCTGGCCACAGAAATCTTGTGGAATCCGATCCGTTTCTTGCAATCCCACTCTCAGGAAAGCTTTACTTATGTCTGCCGTAAAGGCATAACTATTTACTCTGAAATTCAATAAAACATCTCCCAATTTCTCCGTCACGACGGACCTGTCATCAAAAATCATTCAAACTAGGTACATTTTTATTACCCTGGCACTACAATTAAACACGATCCTCAAAGGAGTGGTTTTCGAATTCTTCTTCACCCGTGATGAGGTAAGTAGTGGCCATGAATATTGGCTGCTCAGGGGTACCTCCTCTATGAACTGATTATTTAACTGTTCATTAATTATTGTAGTATTAGCAGTCAACAATTCTGGTGTCTTACTCAATCGTGGAGCTGGGCCTTTAACTGACCATACGCCATCCGGTAATTAGTGGGTAGTTCCGGATGGTTTAGCTTCCATGGGAGTCGCACCAATATTGTCCAGACTCGAATTTAACATCCTTCAGGTATTGTTCCTGAGTGAAGGAGTTATCTGGACTTTCCGCATGAACATTAATCCCGATACTGTCCAGTTCACAACTTGTGCACTGGCTCAATGCCATTCTCTATAGAAGAATAGGTACTCTGGGCGGCGTTTCGTGCGTAAGACACACACTGACTGTATTTATGGCTTCCTCCAGTCATTCATTACTGGAGGAAGCTGGCCATAAATGACATGGCCTGCACCCGTGTTGAAAAAGTGACTCCGCACCTCTTCCTCATACCCTTCACAAAGGCTGCATAATAGTCACTGCCTATTAATACTCCTATTGGTCCCACAGAGTCATTATTGACCACAGATTTTAGATTTTGCCACCGAAGTGGCTAGTTTATTGTGCACCCCATATCCATCCTGTGGACGGTAGCGCAAGAGCATATGGATACACAAAAGGCCTAGGCACTTAGGCCCCAAAGGGTTAACAATTGTACATTTGGGTTCATATCTACATTTCAATTATCTGTTACAAAGCAGGTATCTTATTTCATGAATAAGATATCTTGACATGTCACATAGGTTATTATATTGTCTATCTCTATATTCCTCAATAAGTGCACAATTAAGCACATAGTGTTCAAGACAGTGACCATATGCCTGATCACATAATTTGCATTTAGTTTGATCATCATCTGTCTCCCAAACTGTCAGAAGTACCTGTAGCCAAGCCTAAGCCTGGCCACTACAACATCAGTCAGTCTGCTCACATTGCAAGTTGCTCCACAAACATGCCCATCTGTGCTCGCATTATCATGAGCACAGATAGGGGACGTTCATGGAAATTAATTTGGATTTATATCTACAGTTCACTTATCTGTTACAAGCAAATTTAGGAAATTTGCTTAGAATAAGTGGTATCCTACCTTCACTAATAAGATATCTTGACATGTCACATAGGTTATTATACTGTCTATCTCTATATTCCTCAATAAGTGGACAATTCAGCACATAGTGTTCAAGACAGTGACCATATGCCTGATCACATAATTTCATTTAGTTTGATCATCATCTGTGTATCTCCCAAACTGCCAGAAGTCTTGTAGCCAAGCGAAGCCTGGCCACTACAACATCAGTCAGTCTGTTCACATTGCAAGTTGCTCCATAAACATACTTATCTACATTCATGTTATCAAGTGGGTTATAGATCTACTCAGGCTTCTATATGCATTCCTATAGCTATCATTTTCATTATTTATTTCTCTCCTAATATTATTCCTAATGCTAGACACAGATATACCAAAGTTAT